>CAUYRT010104310.1:0-98147 GCA_963574885.1 Lepilemur ruficaudatus | reverse complement strand
GCTCACGCCTGTAATCCTAGCACTCTGGGAGGCCGAGGCGGGCGGATCGCTCAAGGTCAGGAGTTCGAGACCAGCCTGAGCAAGAGCGAGACCCTGTCTCTACTAAAAATAGAAAGAAATTAATTGGACAACTAAAAATATTTATAAAAAAATTAGCCGGGCATGGTGGCACATGCCTGTAGTCCCAGCTACTTGGGAGGCTGAGGCAGAAGGATTGTCTGAGCCCAGGAGTTTGAGGTTGCTGTGAGCTAGGCTGACGCCACGGCACTCACTCTAGCCCGGGCAACAGAGTGAGACTCCGTCTCAAAAAAAAAAAAAAAAAGTCAGTGTGTAGAGAGTCTTGGTTAGTGTTTCCTGATTCCTTTTAGTTCTGGGTCAAGTTATTTCAGGACACCAGGGGGCCCAGGGCAACTGCTTGTTAGAAAGTTACAAAACTGACAGAAAAAGTGATAGTGGGTCAAGGAAAAAGTGGAAAGAGCATATCTTACCATACACTTAGATTTCTGTTGACCAGGCATGGTGGTTCTCACCTGTAAATAAGAGATGGCTCCCCTGTCTCTAAACAAACAAACACTTTGATTTACAGAACATTTGATAAAGGGATATCAGCCTTGACTGGATACAGTAGCCACCAGGCACAGTGGCTCATGTCTATAATCCTAGACATTAGAGAGGCCGAGGTGGGAGGATTGCTTGAGCCCAGGAGTTTGAGACCAGCCTGGGCAAGATAGTGAGACCCCGTCTCTACAGAAAATAAAAAAATTAGCCAGGCATGTAGGCGCACACCTGTAGTCCCAGCTATTGGGAGCCTGACGCAGGAGGATCACTTGGGCTCAGGAGTTTGGGGTTGCAGTGTTCTCTGATTGTGCCACTGCACTCCAACCTGGGCAACAGAGTGAGACACTGTCTCTAAATCAATCAATCAATCAATCAATCAGCCTTGCACAGAAAAGGGAACACAGAGCAAAAGGAGAAGAACCTGTGACCTCGTGCTCAGTGAAGCAATGATTTATGATGGTGCCATGAGCGTGTCCATTTTATGTTCTGCATATGATGTTAGCCATTGTGGATTCATAACCCAAAGGGTGCGCTGGACAGATCTGTCTTTGTTCTGGAAGCCCTAAGAAGCTAGAGCAAAGCCTCATTCTTATCTATGGACTATTTTATAGGTCAATTCTCTGATTCTTGATGACTGTCATTGAGTTACGGATTTCCCCATCAAGAAGCAAGTCCTCCTCCTACTTCATTTTCATTGGTCATTAGACTGCTTGCTTAGATGTGAATTTATATGTGCATGTGTATGTGTTTCCACTTCTATCAATGTGTATAAAAATGAGAAACAGCCAGGCATGGTGGCTCATGCCTGTAATCCCAGCACTTTGGGAGGCCAAGGTGGGAGGATTGTGTGAGGCAAAGAGTTCAAGACAAGCCTGAACAACATATCCAGGTGTGGTGGTGCATGCCTATAGTCCTAGCTACTCAGGAGACTGAAGCAAGAGGATCACTGGAGCCCCGGAGTTCAAGTCTGCAGTGAGCTATGATGAAACCACTATACTCCAGCCTGGGAGACAGAGTGAGACCCTGTCTCAAAAAAAAAAAAAAAAAAAGGAAAGAAAGAAATGCAATCTCTTCCTCCATTATGGTGCCATAGGGTTTGTAGCCTATCCCTTTGTATTTTTGTGACTTCTTTCTCCAACAGTAAGAAACCTGGCTCTTATAATAAACTTCAGTCATCTCACCTACTTACTCACTTTCCCCCTAAGTAACCATTCTGTCCAACAGGTGGGCCCTCTCCTCTGCCTGACCCCTCAAAGCACACTGGCTGCATATTAGAACCCCTTCCCCTGACTCTGCAAGTGCCTGGCCAAGTGAGCCCCTTCCCAGATGGGACTGGTCTGAGCTGATGGGTATCTTTCAAGAATTCTCCAGGCTAAACATCTGTGTCACCTAAATGGCATCTCAATACATATAGACTGTGTTTTCCCAGTAAACAGTGTGAAGAGCTGGGGAAAGTCCACTGTTATAGGCAGAATAATGGCTCCACAAAAGATGTGCACATCCTAGTCCCTGGAACCTGTGAATATGTTACTTCACAGGGCAAAGGAACTAGGAGATGTAACTAAGTTATGGATCTGGAGACGGGGAGCTTGTCTGGGTTATTCATAGTCAGCCCAGTGTGATCACAAACATCCTTATAAGAGGCAGGAGGGTCAGAGTCCTATGAGGAGATGTGACACAGACCCAGAAAGTGAGAGATTTGAAGATGTTTTACTGCTGGCTTTGAAGGTGGAAGAAAGGAAGGTGGCCTCTAGAAGCTGGAAGAGGCAAACATTCTCCCCTAGAGCCTCCAGAAGGAACCAACGTCACCGAAACCTTGATTTAGGACTTCTGACCTCCAGAACTGTGAGATAATATTAATAAATTTGCATTGTTTTAAGCCACTAAGTTTGTGGCAATTTGTTACAGCAACAAAACAAAACTAATATAGCCACAGTGGGATTAGAAAACAGTAATAGCAGGCACCAGGCCTTCCTGGTGTCCACATTTGCTGGAAGGATGGGGGTTGCCAGCTCCATGCCAAGCTGTTTACATTTACAGTTACACCCATTTTGTAGATGAGGCTGCCAAGCTTAAGAGAGGCAAGGTCACCCGGTTGACTGGGGAGGGGCAGGCCCAATGTTGGCCTTTGTGGCATGGGCCCCAGCCGAGTTCTCAGCTGCCTGTTGAGTCCCACCTCACACCTGCCAGAAGAGCTGGATGCTGGCAGGTGTATGGGGCCAGGCCTGGCCAAGGTAGGGAGCCCGGAGGATCCTGAGTGCTGGGCTTGCCACTGGGAAGCTGGTGGCCAGGAGTAGAGGGGGGACTCTGGGGGCTGGCAGCTGAACAACCGGGAGTCCCTGTTGCTGGTGGACGGGGACTGCTGAGGTCCTAAGACAGGTGACAGTATTTTAGCAGCCGGTGTGGAGGAGGAGGGGCTATGCTGGGGAGCAGGGAGAGCCAGGGGGTTGGGTGGTGGCCACAGCTTGGCAGACATCTGGCAGGCGTGGGGGGAAGAAGGCATTGGCTCCCGGATGCTATAAGGGCATCACTCCTTTCTTCCTTTCCGTGTCTGCGGAGAGGCGTCAGCTATGGGGTCGTCATTTGGCTTGGTTCCACACTTCGTCTCTCCTGGAACTGCCAACTTCCATTTCTCCTCTGTTCTTCCAGATCCTACAACCAACACTCCGCGTTAGGGGCCGGCCTCAGGATGGAGGCTCCGGCCCAGAACGCTGGGCAGGGAGGACTCCCTAAGGCTGATTCCCAGGGAGCCTCCCGAGGCTGGAAGGAGAGGCCCGAGAAGGAACCGAGGTTCTTTGCATTGGACCGAGCCGGGAAACGCCCCACTCAGAAGGGGAACCGCCGTGGAGGGGCGGCGGGTGGCAGGACGGCTCCCCCCGGCCGGGGCTCCTGTAGCTGTGGCCTCGACGTCACCCCCGGCTCGAGGGCCTGTCACAGAACAGGAGCCGGACCCCTGGCACTGGAGCCCTGTGGCCCCGCCTGCCCGCAGGACCCAGGCCTGTTCACCCCTGAGGATGAGGGCCCCTGTCGGAGCCTCGCGGGCCAAGGGCTCCGGCCACAACTCTTGCCTGGCACGGCCTCACAGAGCGACCCCCGCGGAGAAGGGCCCTATGTGTGACCACTGCGGCCACCAGGCGTGGCTCAGAGCTGCCCGCGGGCTCAGCTGCGTGAAGTCCACTCAGACTGCCAGCCATGTGCATGTAGGACCCTGCAGCCGACCCCCTCCGTGGGGGACCCTCTGCACAGTGGACCCGGGCGTGTGCGTGCAGCGAGGCCTTTCCCTGGAGGGCCCCGCGGGAGCTGCGCCCGTGTGCCCAGTGTGGGAAGCGCTTTGGCCCCAGCGAGCGGCAGCAGATGGGCAAGAGCCGCTCAGAGTGTGCTGAGTGCGGCTGCCCGGCCCGCGGCCGGCCGTAGGCGTGCGACGAGTGGGGCAAGGCCTTTCCGCGCACCTCGCGCCTCTGGCCAGCGCTCCAACCTGAACGAGCACCGGAAGCCGCACGCGGGCGAGTGGACACGGTGCGTAGGGGCGGTTGTCACTAAAACCTCACAGACGTTTGTAACCTCTGTTAAACCTCACTTTTACACGTGGCGTCCCCAGGTTTCCCCTACTCTGAAGTTTTATGTTTTCCAACTGGGCGCATAGCATTCGGTTGCAGGGGGGAAATAGCTCTCTAAGATACCTCTTCCAAGCTAGGAGGGACTTTTAAGATGTCAAAACATAATAATATATAGAAAATAAGAATATAAACAAAATACCTGGCCACTTCACCTTCCATCATGGCAGTGGGCTAAAACTTGTAAAGCTGGTGTTCTCTACCCTCTTTGCAATTCCTGCAGAAATGGGAACACGTGCCCCTGCGGCTCTATTCTCAGCATTTTGGGCCCCATTTTAACTTCCAGTACACTAGTAGACATAAGCAAAGTCATGCTGGCTGCGTGGGGATTGGCTGCATGACTGTGGGAAGCGCCATCAGGCCTGCGAGGAAACTGTGACCTTTCCGGACTCCCTGTCTGTACCGGAGTATTAACTGTCCATGGCTGCTCACAAATTACCCCAAAATGTGTGGTTTAAGATAAGGATAAACATTTATCATCTTGCACATTTTCAGTGGGGGAGGAATTCAAGAGCAGGTTGGCTGGGTGGTTCTGGCACAGGGTCTTTCATGAGGTTGAAGCCAACGTGTCTGCTGAGGCTGCCACGCCATCTGATAGCTGGAGGAGCAGGCAAGTCGGTTCCTCTTTATGTGGGCCTCTCCACGGGACCCAGCCTTGAGTGGCCTCCTGACCTGGCAGCTAAATTCCTCCAATATGAGTGATTCAAGAGTCCATGTCACATACTATCCCTTCTGCTGTATTCTATTGGTGACACAGACCATCCCTGATTCAATGTAGGAGAAGACTGCACAAACAGGGGTGTGAATGCCAGCAAATGAAGATTGTTGGCATCTTGGAGGCTAGTTGCCACACTGTCTGAGTGAGAGGCATGTGGCCTTTGCTGGTGGCTCAACCTTATCAAGCACCAGAGAGTCCGTGTGGGCAAGGGGCTGGAAAGCCTGGGAACATGGGAGCCTCTGAGTCCAGTGAAAATGGGGAGTTCTGTGAGGAGAACCACTGAGTGCAGAGGCCATGGGGAGGCCCCTGGGGGAACTCAAAACACTAGAGATTGCCAGAAAAGCCTGGTGAGAGTGATGGGTTATCTTACTCTGCTTTCCTGATGAACTTCCTTGTGAAGAGGGCACGTGTGGGTCCTTATTTGAAGAGATGGACTGAAATGCCCCGCCGTCTCCTTTTCTTGTCCTGCACACACAAGCCCACATTCCCCAGCTTCTCTTTTTTGGGGGGAAATCCAAGGACAGCATAAAAAAACACTCCCCAAACTGAGAGGGAACTGAGACAGCGAAGAATGATTCAGACAAGTCCAGCTTGATGAGTTAGAGAGTTTATTAGAGATTATTTACTAGGGCACTTGCTCCTGAGTGGCATAGGAATTTCTTCCCAGGGGAGCTTCTTGGTAGCAAAATTGCATCTGCGCACCGTGTGTGCTGCTCTAAATCTCTTCCCAGTGAGTAATGCAAAGTTTTTACAAGGTATCTTTGCTTGTTCCAGTGAAACAAATCATGCAGTACCATCATGATATGCCGTCATGCAATCCATGTTATGTTAAAGATACTACAATTTTTCACTAGGTGGGGATTTTAGTATCATAATTACCTAAAGGGCAGTATAGGACAACCAAAGCAGCTCTAAAGCAGTCAGGGCCACTTTGAGTGCTGTTTCATGGCAAGAAAGTGCTGAGGCACCCAGGACAGTTCTGGGCGCTCTCCCCTCCCCCAGTAGTTATCTTGTTACCTGCCTAGTCTACTTTGTAACAATTTTGCTGAGCACTCCAGGCTAGCACAGTGTTTGTTATGTGTTGGGGAATTTTCCCCTCACCTTTGAATTTACATTGGACCTTGGGACTGGCTTCTGGCTAATGGAATGTGGACAGAAGTGATGGACTTTATTGGTCATATACCACTTTCTCACTCATCAGCAAGCTGAACAGAAGAGATTCAGCAGAAGATTCCAGGAGGCCATAAAGAATGGTGGAGACGCAAGATAAAAGGAGTCCGGGCCCTGAATATTGTTTGGGGTGTAAAGTTTAGAATAAAAAAGTAAGAGGCTGAATGTGCTAAACAAAGGGTAGCTTTTATTTACAGAGCACTCCCGGGCGAGGTTCAAGGATCCCTGAGAAAGGGGCCCAAGAAGTCGCGCCTCGCGGACAGAGGAGGAGGGTTATATAGGGGCCGTCTTGACGCGGAGCAGACCCAGAGTGACAGCTGGGCTGGATCTTCGCTTCAAAACAGGAAGCGGCCCCAGCGGGTGGTTCCTCCGCCAGGAACCGGCCCGTCAGAACCACATGGCTGAGTTCGGGATGTGGGGATGGGGGAATGCGTGTGCAAGCCCCTAGGGGGATTCCACCCGCCAGCCTTACATGGGGGACAGCCTTCCAGGAGGGCCACTTGACCTATTTTATTTTCATTTTAGCCACAAATTTGTGCCAATTTGCTACACAACCACAGGAAACTAACACACTATCCTTCAGTTCTGCTCTTCTATGTGGACTCAATTATCTAACAGGTTCTTCCCTCATGGGTACAAGAAAGCTGCAGCTGCCCCAGTGACAGGTGCTCACAGCTTCAAGTTCGACAGAAATACAAGCGCTGACAGTTCAGACCGACTCCCCAGCTCCGGCCACTCCCAGGCCCAAGGTGGTCACATGTCAGCCCGAGTAAATCCTGAGACCAGGGGGATGGACTGTCCGTGCTCTATGTCTGGGTCATGTGCTCTCAGCTGTCCGAACCACCTGGGCTGGGAGTGGGAGCTGCGCCTACTGAGAGAGACTCCGCGGTGGGAAAGCCCGGTGGCCGGAGGCGAACGCGCGGGATGAGAAGCGCGCAACGTCCCAGCCTGCGCCGGCAACCATGCAGTCTTTGTGCGTGCGTGGGCCCCTCCCTGGGTGATAAGTTAGGGCCCGAGCCCGGCGGAGGAAGGGGCGGGGCGTATCCATGGCATAGCATGAAGCCAGAATAGCGGGCGGTGGCGCCGTCCCCAAAGGAACCAGGAGAGGCACGCCAGTGACAGAGCCGCGGCTACGCAAGCGCAGTGGGGAGATCAGCGGGGCCCGGGCCTCGCCGCTGGACGCAACTGCGCCTGCGCTATTTCGGAGGCCTGACCTCCCTGCCGCCAGCCCTCAATTCCCCACTGCCCGAGCGCCGGTGCTGGCTTCTCTGGGGCTGCGCCAAGGGGACGCCGGAGCGGGCCGAGAACGGTGAGCCGGCTGGACGGCCGCCACACAGCCAGCTCGCACCCACCCCCGCGACTCCCGCCGCCTCCGCCGCGCGGGACAGGGCGGGGGGCCCTCAGGGGCCACCGAGAGCTTGGCCTCTGCGCCGGCCAGAGCGGCCCGGAAGTGGCTCAGGGTGGGCCAGAGGTGACGGGGTTGGGGCAGGAAGGTGGTAGTGCGAGTGTGCTTGTCCGTCGGTACGCTCTGGTCCGTAGCTCGCTCTTTGGGAGCCTAGTAGTTCGCTTCCGTAACAGCCCTTCCTCCTGCGCATTGTTCTTTCACTCATTCACCACTCCTCCGGCTTTGTGGTTCAGCCCTAAGTGCCCTAGGCCGCCCGCGCACGGCCCCTCAGCTTGCCCGGCCGGTTCCGCCTCCGATCCCCAGCTGGGGCTTCGCGCTGCCTAACCGCAGCTCCTGCCAGGCACCCCCTGCCCAGTGTCCAACCCGCGTTTGGTCGTCCAGCCTGGGCCTTGGGGGTCGGGGGATACATATAGCGTGACCCGTCAGATGAGTACCAGTTGTTGGGAGATAGGACCTGACCGTCACGTGGTGAGTAGGCGTTCAGGCACAGAAAGGGCACACGGGCTGGCTGTGAGGTTGGTGGGGAGGCTGCAGCAGTGGGGCCAGACAGGAAGGACCTTGGGGTTCGGATGCTATCCCACAGCGAGGGCAGTCTCCTCCGCCAGGGAGCCCTGTTAGAGGAGTGGGGGACCTGCAGCACAGGCCCTGCGTGGGGCGGGGGAGTCCAGCCCTGCCCCACCCTTGTTAATGAACCCACAAGGGGGTTTCTTTGTTGCTTGGGGCACAGAAAGCCAATTACCGAGACGAGGAGGATTGTCAAGGAAGAAAGGATTTATTGTGGAGGATGCATCAACCAGGATGTGGGAGAACTGGACTGCCTCAAATCAGCCTCCCCAACCTGCAGGGTCAGGGGTTTTTCTAGAGGTGAAATGAATAATGCAAGAGAGGAGTGAGCATCATTACATGTTTAGGGTGGAGTGCAGGGCACACAAGCGTACTGAGAAATCATGATGGTATATACATCCCATGATCAAAAAATGGTGCATAAATCCCTCCCAAGTGGGGATTTTAGTAGTATAATGAGCTAGGGGTTAATAGGGGTCATTCTTTCAGCCTGTGAGTAGGCAGGATGCAGGGAGTAGGCTGCTCAGCGGGTCCTTGGGCACAATCTGTGGTGGTGCCCTTATTTTGTCTTTTCCAGACAAACAGGTAGTGTAAATCTTTGTAGTTATCTCCTGGTTGTAAGGAGGCTCCCCTATTTCTGGCAAAGAAACTCAAAAGGGAATTAGTGCAGCAGAAAGTTACAAAGTTCTGGTTAGCAACTTTTACTGGCCTGGGAACTTGAAACATAAGAGAACTACAAAAAACAAAAAAACCCAAACTGGCCAGGCACAGTGGCTCACGCCTATAATCCTAGCACTCTGGGAGGCCGAGGTGGAACTTTTTTTTTATGGCTGAATAATATTCCATTGTGTGGGTATATAGACCACATTTTATTCATTCATTAGTTGACAGACATTTGGCTTGTTTCCACTTTTTGGCTGTTATCCATGTTGCCATGATACTTGAGTACAAGTTTTTGTGTGTACACATTTTCATTTCTCTTGAGTAGTTACCTAGGAGTGGAATTGCTGAGTTATGTGATAACTCTATGTTTAACCTTTTGAGGAATTGCCAATGTGTTTTCCACATAGGCTGCATCATTTTACATTCCCACTGGCATCTGATTACTTTTAATTTTTTAATTTTCTTATTTATTTATTACTTTTTGAGACAAGAGTCTTACTCTGTCACCCGGGCTGGAGTGCCATGGCATCAGCCTATCTCACAGCAACCTCAAACTCCTGCCTCAGCCTCCTAAGTAGCTGGGACTGCAGGCGTGCACCACTGCTACTGGCTGATTATAGAGATGGGTCTTGTTCTTGCTCAGGCTGGTCTCAAATTCCTGACCTCAGGTGATCTTCCCACCTCGGCCTCCCAGAGTGCTAGCATTACAGGTGTGAGCCACCATACCCGGCCTGATTACTTTTTAATATTGGCAACTAACTCAAATTTTTAAAACACTTGTGGAGGGGGCAGTCAAACAGGATCCATCTGCCAGTCAAATCTGACCCCAGCTGTCTAGTTTGCAATCTCTGCCTTAGGCATTCTATGTGCAGGAAGAAGGGAGCCAAGATGAAAGCAGGGCAGGGCCCTCAGGAAAAGCAGGGAAGGGGAGGGTACAATACAAGAGCCCACGATGCCTCATGGTGTCTCTCAGACATGTGGATACACAGGTGAGCAAAGTTGCTGACACTTGGGGCCAGAAGAACACATACCCCCATGCTAACCTGAAGATACACAGATGCAAGGACCCCACTTCCTCTTAGATGGCCCCAGGGGTGTGGGGGAAACTTCGTGGCCTCACTGTGCTCACAGGCTCACCTTTGTGTTTCCTGCTCCAGAGGAAGTACCCTGGGCCATGCAGCTGCCCTGCCTTCCCTGGGAAGGGACATGATGGCTGCCCAGATGAGCAAGGCATTGGCCCTGGGCCCCCAGGTCCTCCACAGTCCACTGGCACCAATGGTGGGTGAGCCTGGCCCCGAGATCCTTGACTAGTGATTCCAGGGGTTCTGCTATAAGGAGGCAGTGGGGCCCCACAGGGCCCTGGCTCAACTCTGAGAGCTGTGCTGCCAGTGGTTGTAGCCCGAGGTTTGTGCCAAGGAGCAGATGTTGGAGCTGCTGGTGCTGCAGCAGTTCCTGGACACACTTGCCCCTGAGATCCAGGCCTATGTGCAAAGGCAGTGGCCAGGCTGCTGCCTCGATTGAAGGGCTACAGAAGCAGGAACCTGCTGGGCTTGGACTCCATGTGAGTGGGGGCTGGGCTGGGAGCTGGGTGCACTTCCTCCAAAGCCCTAGCTCACTATCCCTAGCTGAGCTGGCAATGGGGCTGGAGGGAGTGGGAGGCTGTGGGGAACTGTGGGAAAGTGACAGTGATGCATGGGAGCTTGGTGTTCCCATCTCGGACAGCAATCAGACAGATATCCTGGAGTCCACACCTGTGCCAGGCCAGGGTCAGCTCAGAGGCCGGCCTCAGGTGCTGCCTGCCCCACCTGCTGGTCTTCCTGCTCCAGGCTGAAGAGGGCTCCGGCATCCAAGGCCATCAGGAGAAGGGGAGGTGCTGGCTGCCCATGTCAGGGGGCCTGACCCCAGCCCACCTGCACCATGTCACTCCGGAAACCCAAAGCCGGCCTGTCTGCTGTTCTTGCATTCCCTGAGGTATTTGCCTCTTTTCTCTCCTGTTTCCAGTCACAGAGGTGAGGTGGAGTGTCCAGCACCATGGACCCTGCAGGTGACTCTAGAGGAAGGCCAAGAGCTGCTCTAGGGGCTGGGCATCCTGGCAAGATCCTGGAGAGGCCCTGAGGGGCTGGGGACAGTCAGCAGCCTCAGCCACCCTCTAGCCCGCAGACTGGGAGGGATGGAGCTGGGCCCAGAAGTGACCCTGAACACTGGCGCCGAGCCCCTCGCCTGTCCCTGGAAGCTGGACTGCCAGTGGGGAGTGCGGCAAGGTGCTCAGCCCAAGCTCCTACCTGGTCAGGTACCTGAAATCCACGCAGGCGAGCGGCCCCACACCTGCCCCGACTGCGCGAGGCTGCCTATGCCTGGCTGGCCACGGCAGCGCCAGCACACACAGCGAGAGGAAGCCCTTTGCCTGGCCCGGCCTTCAGCTGGCGCCCCACCCTGCCCAGCCACCAGCATCTGCTCAGGCGCCAAGCCCTTTCCCTGTGCCCACTGCAGCGAGGCCTTCGTGCGTGATTTGGAGCTCAGGAGCCAGTGGCGCGTGTGGGAAGCCCTTCAAGCCTCACTCCCACCTCGACAGCGCCAGAAGCAGCAGGCAGGCTGTACCCCGTCCTGCCTGAGGCCGGCCCTGAGCGCGAGGTCCAGCGGTTGGGTGGGGCCCCGAGGGCATCAGTTTGCTGGCTGCTGGCCCTGCATCTTGGGCTGTACGTGGGGCTGCTGTGCCTGCTGGGAGCGCAGAGCAGAGAGGATAGGTGCAAAGGGTCCGGGCCAGAAAGATGATCCCCATTATGCAACCCCACCGGTGACCCCAGGGAATGTCTGGGGACACGTGTAGTGTGCTCATGGACCGAGGGAGTGGTTCACTGGGCAGAGGTGCAAATTTTGCTTCTGGGAAGGGTGCATCCACGAAGAGATGGGCAAGAACTGGGGCTCCAGTGGGTGCCCTGATCTCAGGAGCAGGTGAAACAGAGATTCAGGGAAGGAGGCGGGTTGTGAGGTTCCCGCCCTCCTTCCCTCTGCCCCCGCTGGAACTGAGGTTGCACAAGGACTTGAGGTCTCCAGCCAAGGGCTGGGAGGTCGGAGGCCTTGCTCTGGGGACCTCAGTGGGGACAGGAGGTCTAGGCTAGAGAAGAGGGGAGGGGACAAAACTCCATTCTCAGCTCTCGCCTCCACCGCTCCATCCTGCCTCAGTTATCTCCTCCACTCTTGTAGCTGGGATCCATTTTAAAGGGTAAATCTGCCCATTGGGAAACACTTCTGGCTCCTTCTGAGCCCATCATCATGTCCCAGGCCTGAGGTTGGCACAGTCCCTGCATCATGCCCTTACTTAGAAGGTCTCAGTCCCTATCCTGGAACCACCCTGGAACTTGAGAAAGAGCTTGTGAACATAGAGGGCCAGTTCAGAGGCCCTGTCTGAGCTGTCTTGTGCTGGCAGCCCCTCCCCTGGTCCTGGACAAGTGTCTCCACACCCTGTGCCCCAGCCTGCAGCCACAGCACTGTTCTCTTTGTGGGGTGGGTGCCTGCATTTTCTGGCACCCTGCACAGAACTTTTCTGGAAGGTGGCGGGTCTGTGTCTTGTGGGGACCTCCCCTGCCATCCACACCTGTCACAAGGTGGCCTTCTGACCTGGCTCCCTTCACCGCTTCTCACTTTCGGTTCATTGCCAGAATTGGCCGCGCCTGTCCCGCTGGGTGCTCTGGGATCTTGTCTGGAATCTGTACGTGTCTCAGTCTTGCCCCTCCTGCCCGCTGTCAAGCAGTCTTCTCCCTCCCTTCCGCCTTCCCATGCAGCTGGCCGCGTTGCGCTGCTTCCTGCAGCTGCTGTGTCTCCTCGGTGGGTGAGCTTGTGGGGGGGGGCGGGGTAGGAGCATGCATGTGGAGCTGGACTATAACCCTGACTCTGAGAAACTTCCTACCCAGGGGAGCCTCAGGGAGGACCAGAAGTAGCCTAAGGACTCAGCAGGCTGGGACCCTGGCTCAGAAGTTGGCTGCCTGTCACCGCAGCAATGCTTAATCGCAGGGCTTATTGACCGTCACTGCCAGGTGCGGTACTGGGTACTTTGCACAGACTCCTTCACCCTTACCTTGGCTGCTCGGGTGGGAGACCCCGCGCTGGCCCCAGGCAGTGGGAGAGGAGGGTGGCACAGAGAGCTCAAGTGACCTGCCCACTGGTACCCCTCTGCAGTGGGGTCGGATGGAGCCAGCCTGCTGTGACGGGTGCTATGTGGGGAGAAGGGAGCTCTCTTGGGCAGGAGTCAGGCTGGAAATGACTGTCACCAGGAATTTTGAGGGAATTGATTACTTAGCTTTGTAAGACTGAAGGAACACAAGGGACTGTCAAGGTAACGCAGAGATTCATAGCTACAGTAGCTTACTACCTCTAGAGCTGGGGCCCAAAAGAGAAGAGCGGACTTACTAGGGCCGAGGAGCTGGGAAGAGGGGTGAGGTCTCAGAGAAGGCTGTTGACGGGACTGTGGGGGGTGCAGGAGAGCCGCGGCTTTGCTTGGAAACCCTAGGGTTTCTACTTTAAGTTCACTTTGGGCTTGCCAGAGGCTCAGTTCAGGAAGCCGGAGGCTTTCTCATTTGCCACAGACACATAGGCGTTGTACCAGATCCCGTGGCCTCAGGGGATCTTCTGGGTCCTAGGGCCCAAGTGGAAGCTTACTTTGTATCCCTCACCTGCTACTTGGACTTCCCTCGTTCTGAGCACCACACAAACACAAAATTGCAGATGATAAGTGGATTGTAGTATCATACTTGATGTATCCAAAATCCAGAGGCCCACCAAGCATCGCTCCTCTTCCTTAGTTGTCAATAGTGAGTGTTGCAACAACTGGTCTTTTTCTTGTTGGTAGGAGTTGCTGTCAGAGTAGGCTCCAGACCACTAGGCACTTACACTGTGGAGCTGGGGCCCAAGCATGCATGTGACTTACTTAGTCCTTAAGGTACTTGCAACTTTGTGCTCATTAGATCTAACCAGCTAAGTCATCCATGTGGCAGATGGGCATGACAGTTTGTGGGAAGTCAGAGTGATCAAGATCTCTGCAGAGATAGTGACAGAGAATAAGAAAGTTGCACTGACAGCCCTGAGGCAATCTGTGAAGGGGTACAGTTGTCCTTGCCAAGCAAAAGGAAGATAGTTCTGGTGGTCCTTGCATATCAGCAGAGAAAAAGCATTTGCCAGATCAATATCTGTGAGAGTGAGGAGCTCTACCCCTTCATGTTGTCCTGAGCCTCCCTCTCTAGCAGAGGAAGCCCCTCCTTTCCTAAGGGTTAAAACCTTCTGATGAGGCCGGGCACAGTGGCTCACGCCTGTAATCCTAGCACTCTGGGAGGCTGAGGCAGGAGGATCATTTGAGCTCTGGAGTTTAAGACCAGCCTGAGCAAGAGTGAGACCCCCATCTCTATAAAACAATAAAAAATAAATAAAACCTGATGACTTCCTGGTTCCTGCTGCCCATGATGGTAAATGCATCTCTGGCAGTTAGGCCTTGTCATTTGAGCTCTGTCATGCCAGTCTTTCATGTCCATTGAAATCAGGTTGAACATTTCAATGACAGCATCTCCTAGGGCCATACTGGCCTATCAAGGACAGCACTACAGCGATTTGCAGGGAGGCAGGTGCCCCACTGACTAATATATTTCCCAATGCCTTTATAACAAGGACATCCTCCTTGGGACTGTGTGCGTGCACGCATGTGAGTGCATGATACTGAACAAGATAAACACACTTTGTGGGCCCTCATCCTGGCAGGGAGCTGGGGCTGGGACACCAGGGTGGAGACCAGATGGCTGGGGGTGGGGGTGACAGGGCCTCCACAGAGCACCAGGGTCTCATCCCCGCACTCCATCCCCACAGGTGGTGCCATAGGGGAGGAGGAGGTCCGGCCTCCAGGCAGCAGCAGCAGGCTGCAGCCACAGGAGTGACACCAGCAGCTCGGGTGACTGTCCACACTGGAGCACACATCCTGGCAGGGGTGGAGAGCACAGGTCTGCGTGCAAACCTGACTCGGAGGGTCACACAGCACAGCCCTGAGCAGCAATGGAGAAGGGACCACAGCCCCCAGGAAGAGCGAGGACGGCCCCAGATGCCCTTACCCTCAGCATCACTGGAGGGGTGCAGCTGGGCTTCTGGGTGGGGAGGACTCAGTATCCCCTCCTGGAAAAGGATCCCAGTGCCTATCTGAGAATGAGGTGATTTTATGATCATTTTATTAATACTGCTCTATTGGTTCAGTTAATGATTATCTGGTATTATTGATTGTCAGTGTCGCTGGGGATCCTGAGGCTCTGGCTGGACTTCGAGGTTTGCCCTTTGTCCCTGCCCCTCACAGATCCCACCCCTGCCTTCCGGGAAGGACAAACAAGGCAAGGGGTCAGTGTCCCACTGCCTGACACTCACTCAGGCTTTATCACTGGCAGATGCTCACAGCGGCTAGAGCCGGTGTGACCACCATGTCCTCACTGGTGTCTTTCCTGCTGCTGCTCTGGGGTGAGGAGTCTATAGCCTGGGGTCCCCTGGGGCAGGGGTTGGGGGTGGAATTGGGGACCTCACGGGCACTGTCTCCACAGGTCTCACCCTGGGCCCACTGACACAGGCAGCCGTGTGTGAGTACAGGCCAGGGCCTGGGATGGTGGCTGCAGGCCCGGGGGTGGACCCCCAGCCCTGCAGCACCCAGCTGATTCCAGCTGCCCGTCACAGTTGTTGAGACCCAGCCCAGCCTGTGGGCAGAGTCTGAATCACTGCTGGAACCCTGGGCCAATGTGACGCTGACCTGCCAGGCCCGCCTGCCCACCCTGGATTTCCAGCTGTTCAAGGATGGGGTGTCCCAGGAGCTCGTGCACCTAGATTCACCTGCCATCAAGCACCAGTTCCTGCTGACAGGTGATACCAGGGGCCTCTACCGCTGTAGCTCATGCTTGAGCAGTGGATGGACCCAGCTGAGCAACCTCATGGAAGTGACAGGGTCAAGTGAGCATTAATAGGGGCCAGGAGGCCATGGGGAGGGGGCTGTGGGGGCCCTTCCTTCCCCCAAGTCCCCTGACATCTCCGACCCTCGGTTTTCCCATCTCTCAAAGGGGATGATGTCCGTACTGACCCCAGAGGGTTTGAGGAATGAATGATTGCATCCCCAGGGGGCCGCACAGACACTTCCTCCTCTTGCTACACGCCCTGTTTCTGCCTGTCCCTGCCTCCCTCTCCCCATGCATGCCCTCTTCCTGTCTCCCTCACATTGTCTCCTGAGCCACCAGAACCGCTCATCAACCCTGCCCCACCTGCAGAGTCCTTGCCCCCACCCCAGCTCTTGGCAGAGCCAGTGTCCTGGATCACACCCGGCTTGAACGTGACACTGGTGTGCCACGGGGGGCTGCAAGGCGGGACCTTTCTGCTGAGGCGAGAAGGGGATGATGAGTTTCTGGAGGTAGCCGAGGCCAGGGAGGACGTGGAGGCCACCTTCCCTGTCCACCAGGCTGGCACTTACAGCTGCAGCTACCGGATCCATGCAGCAGGCACCCCCTCGGAGCCCAGTGCCACTGTGACCATCAAGGAACTCGGTGACTGTTGGGTGGTCTCAGAGGGCTTCTGGGGGAGGAAAATCTTGGAGGGCAAAGCCACATTGGCCTTGACTTCCAACACTGAATACCCCTGCCCAGGACCAGGTCCAGGGCACTAGCCACGCAATTGCCTGGGCCTGGAGGTTGCAAAGGAGTTTGGGCAGAGGATGCCCAAAGGAACATCCAAAGGGTGTTCCTGGGGCTGCCACCAAGAGGGCAGAGGACAGAGGGCAGCGATCTGGAGACTGGGCAGATGGTAGCTCTAGCAGGGAACTTGCAGCAGGGGGTGTCCTGGCCTCTGGCAGCGCAGTGACCCTCCCTGCATTGCAGCCCCACCGCCGCCACCTGTGCTGAGTCCCGAGAGAGAGTCCACCGGGATCCTGCGCCCCGGCGATAGCGCAACCCTCATCTGCGTGGCGCCCCTGAGCGGCGTGAACTTTCAGCTGCGGCGGGGCGAGAAGGAGCTGTTGGTGCCCTACAGCAGCACCAGACCCGACCGCGTCGTCTTTGATCTGAAGGCCCTGGCCCTGGGGGACGGCGGCCCCTACACCTGCCGCTACCGGCTGCACGACCAGCAGGACGCCTGGTCCGGGGACAGCGCTCCAGCGGAGCTGACCCTGAGCGACGGTGAGCCCGGCGGCCGCGCAGGAAGGGGGCGGGGCTGGGTGTCGAGAGTGCTCGGTCCCGGGGGCTCAGGAGCAGGGCCCCGGTGTAGGGTCCCCGGAAGTGCAGGGCTCTGGGCGGGGGCCACTCCCAACTCATCTCCCCTCCCCGCCTCAGTTTCCTCAACTGCGAATGGGGCAATGAGCGTGGCAACCTGAGGCCCAGCGAATTGGGTCTTCAGGTCTGGCACAGGCCACACGGGCGCCGCCCGCCCGGGATCCCCTTGGCCTCCCTAGGTCTGAGTGGCGCTGAGGCCTGCCCAGGCGGTCAGGCTGCGCTGCTCCCCCGACTGCTCGCCTTGGGCTCAGTGATATTTGGCAAACCCTGACTAAGCACTGGACTGCCAGCCCCACGCCCGGCGAGTTCACAGGTGCCCCAGATGGGCGGGCCTTGGGGCGGTGCCCGACAGACAATCGCGGGGCCAATTCACTGTTTTTTTTATGTCAGCATATTATAGGGGTACAAATATTTAGGTTACATATATTGCCCTTGCCCCATCCGAGTCAGAGCTTCAAGCATGTCCATCCCCCACACGGGCGCACCGCCCCCAATCCACTCTTGAGCAGCCACGTGTAGGAGGCACCAAGCCGTGGACAAAACGTGTCCCCTGCCCCGTCTGTTTTTATAGATAAACAAATTAATAAGAAACAGTGAAGGGATGTGTGAGAGATATCCAAGAAGGACCGGGGACCAGAGGCCGGGCGGGTGGTGCGGCTTTCAGCAGAGTGGTCCCTTCGGGCCTCCCTGAGGAGGCGAGGGAGGGAGCCGGGCAGATCACTGCAGGCGAAAGACTCAGGCCGGGCAAAGACTGAGAGGCCCGACCACGTGTCCGGCCCGGGCCACCCGCTTGGCGCCCTGCTCAGCCCACATCCTCCTCCACAGAGAAGCTGCCGGCGCCCGGGCTCTCGGCCGAGCCGGCGGGTCGCAGCCCAGAGCCCGGCACACTCGTGCGGCTACGGTGCCAGGCGCCGCTAGTCGGCCTGCGCTTCGCCCTGGTGCGCCAGGACGAGGGCGGGCGCCGGGTGCACAGTCTGCAGAGCCCCGCGGGGAACGAAGCCCAGTTCGAGCTGCGCGATGTCTCGGTGGCCGACTCGGCCAACTACAGCTGCGTCTACGTGGACCCGGAGCCGCCATTCTCGGGCTCGGCGCCCAGCGCGCGCGTGGAGCTGCAGGTGCACGGTGAGCGCGCGAGGACCGCGTTCCCCGGGCCTCTCCGCCCCGCGCCGACAACGGTGCCCGCCTTTCCTGGGGGCCCAACGACAGCGCCCGCGCCTTGCTTCGGCCCCCATCGCCTACGCCTGCAGGGAGGGGGCTGGGGGCTGGGGGCGGCGGCCGAGGGTCCCAGGACCCTTTGGCACATTTCGCACAGACGTGAGCCAGGTGGAGAGCGTGGAGTACGGGCGGGGTTCTCCTGTTCAGATTCCTGCCAGCTTTGCACCTGCCCGCGCCTCAGTTTTCCTGTGCTACACTCCGTCAGTTGTCACATTGGACTGTCACCCTGCCCCTCCTTGGCCCCTGACCCATAGCCGAGGGTCACGTGTAATTCTCCCCACGCCCTCGCCATCCCTAGGGTCTGTCTGTTCTTATGATTTCCTCCATGGAAAAAGGTCGAGGTCTCCATGGGGGCATGGGCCACGCAGAGCCGCTGGGCACAGGTTCCGCCGCCAGAATTTTGGGCCGTGCCCTCTACAAGCAACACCGTTTCGCTTGGTCATTTCTTCCTTCCCTGCACGTGTCCTGAATGCCCGATGGAGACCCCAAGAAGCCTCAGAGCACCTGGCTCTGGGGACGCGCAGGGTCCTGGGGAAGGGTGGCTCGGACGCGGGAGGCGCAGAAGAGCTGCCCCCGCTCGGGCTGCAGACGGGGGAGGTGTGAAGCGCACGGCTGAGGCCGGCCTGGAGGTGCGGAGGGCGCCGGGCTGGTGAAGCGGGCTGGGGCTGGGCCTGGGCCTCACCCGGCGGCCCCCTACCCCGCCCAGGACCGCCTCCCAGGCCGCGGCTGCGGGCCCTGTGGAGCGCGGCGGTGACTGCGGGCCGCGATGCCGTCCTGCGCTGCGAAGGCCACCTACCCGACGTCACTGTCGAGTTGCTGCGCGTAAGTGAGACGGAGGCTTTGGACAGGATTTCGGCCACCCAGCCCTCAACGGACTTCGTGCTGACCTACGTGGGGCCCCAGCACGCGGGCAACTACAGCTGCCGCTACCGCTCCTGGTGGCCCAACCGCTTCGAGTCGGAGCTCAGCGACCCCGTGGAGCTCCGGGTGGCAGGTGCCATTCCCTAGGTCTTGTGGGCTGGGCTCTGCGGCCTGCCTCTGCCTGGGCTGTGCCCTTCTCCGCGCCTCCCTCCGGGCACACTGGCTGGTGTGTCTAGTCCCCGCCTGGGGCAGGGGCGGAAATGCAGGCGGGAACCACACGCGCAAAGGCCCTAAGGCAGAGAGTGGCTCGGTTAGCTAGAGCTGTGGTCCCCACACCCCAGGCTGGACCAGTCCCGGCCTGTTAGGAACCGAGTCGCCCGGCAGGTGAGCGAAGCTTCACCTGTTTTCGCAGCGGCTCTCGGTCGCTGGCGTCAGCGTGTGGGCTCCGCCGCGTCAGATCCGCAGCGGCCGTGCGTTCTTGCCAGAGCGCAAGGCCCACTGCAAACTGCGCGTGCGCGGGAGCCAGGCCGTGGGTCCTTATGAGAATCTGAGCCTGATGGTCTCAGGTGGCGCTGAGCGGTGATGGCAGCACTGGGGAGCGGTTTCAAATACAGATTATCGTTAGCAAAGAGGTGTGACTGCACAGTAAATGTAATGAGCTTGAAATCATCCGAAACCATCTCCCACCCTCCCCGCCTCCGTGGAAAAATTGTCTTCCATGAAACCCGTCCCTGGTGGCAAAAAGGTTGGGGACCGCTGAACTAGAGCACCTGGAGGGAGCACCACGGGGGGGGGGGTCGTGGCCAGCGGCTGACCAAGCCATTTCCTCCCTGAGGGGCGTCAGGGAGGTCTGCCATGGTAATGGTGGGAGGAGGGCACAGGCTTCTCCCTCCCCTATCGCTTCTTTTTTTTCACGTTTTTCTAGGACATTGATCCAGCGGCAGACTCGGGGTGCTGACGGTACTGTGGGAAATACTGGGAATGCTGGGCTGGCTCCTATACCTCCTGTTGCAGCGGGAGGTTGGAGGCTTCTCCCTCATTCCTCCTAGGAATTAATAAACATGAAGACAGACTTTGTTTAAAATGTGTCTTTGGCCAGTGGGTCCAGAGCAGCCCCTGAGTCCACACCCAGGGCTGAGTGGGCTGGGATCCTCGGTGCTGAATGTGGATGGACTCTGGGTTGGGTGTTGAGAGTGGAGGGGTAGAGGACTGGCTCTTAAGCCCGCATTCTTCAAGACCTCTTTTTTCTGCTGTCTTCCACCTACCTGCCTCTTACTCCCCAGGCACCTCTGCCTGGTCCCCAGTGGGTATGAACAGGTAGCTCATACCTAACTCTACCTTGACCACATCGGTCCCTAGATGGGGAGGAAGTTCAGAGAGGCTGCATTTTGTGGTCTTGTCCTTCAGTCACAGGGTGATGGTGCTGGACTGTTCCAGGCCTTCCACATCAGAGCTTAAAGCCGTGGAAGTGGCTGGATTCCTCTGTGTTCATCCCACTGCTCCTCAGCCCTGAGCCCCCTTTGCCCCACCTGACACCCACCTGAACCATTGCCTGGTCCCTGCCTGGACTTGGCCCTCAAGGGCCTAGTACACAGTAGGTGTGCATTAGTATTATCAACTAATACTTGATAAATTATTTTTTATCAAGGAATTCTTTTTCAAGGAATTTGCCTAGTGGTCTGATTTACTGCCATAGTATTAAATAATATCTAGTTCATAATATTCCTGTATTTTTTATTATTTGCAAGTTCTATAATAATATCACCTCTTTTATGCTTGATGATGTATCTTCTGTCTCTCTCCCCCCCCCATCTTGCTAGAGGTTATCAATTTTAAAAATCTTTTGATCACTATTAAATTGGATCTAACCCATCAGCACTCATATGCACAGATGGAAGTAAAACTCAATGGAAATCCTGCAGGGGGGATGGGGGAGGAGGGGATGGGTGAAATCATACCTAACGGGTACATTGTACACCATCTGGGTGATGGGCACACTTACCACTTTGACTGAAGCAGTACAAAAGCAATCCATGAAACCCAAACATTTATACCTCTGTAATATCTAGAAATAAAAAATACATAAATAAAAATCTTTTCAAAGAACTAATTAACTTTTGTCTTTGTTCATTTTTTCCTATTGTCTGTTTTTTATTTTGTGGATCTCTACTAGTATCACTATTATTCTCTTTCTTCTACTTACCTCCAATTTAATTTACTCTTATTTTCCAGTTTCTTCACTGACCTTTTGGGTAAATATCAGTAACAGCTTAGTATTAGGCTTTAAAAGAGGCTTGTGCTGGGCATGGGAGCTCATGCCTGTAATCCCAGCACTTTGGGAGGCTGAGGCAGGAGATGGCTTGAGGCTAGGAGTTCAAGACCAGCCTGGGCAACGTAGCGAGACCCCATCTCTACAAAAATTAGCTAGGTGTGGTGGTGTGTGCCTATAGTACTACTTGGGAAGCTGAGGCAGGAGGATCATTTGAGCTCAGGAGTTCAAGGCTGCAATGGGCTATGATCATGTCACTGCACTACAGCCTGGGAAACAGAGCACGACCCTGTCTCAAAACAAACCAAAACAAAACAAAAAACAGGCTTGTATTAGTTTAAATCATAGGAAATTACTTCTTTGTGGATAAAAAGATCAAATATTGGCAACTTCATTACACTGAACTATATAAATTGCCATTTTTGACTTTTTTTTTCTTTTATTTTTTGAGACAGGGTTTGATCTGTTCCCTGGGCTAGAGGATTATAGGCATGAGCCACTGTGCCTGGCCCACTTTTTACCTTTTTGAACCTACAAAGAAGTAATTTCCTATTTTTTAAAAATCAACTTTATTAAGGTATAACTTACGGCCGGGCGCGGTGGCTCACGCCTGTAATCCTAGCACTCTGGGAAGCTGAGGCGGGTGGATAGCTCAAGGTCAGGAGTTCGAGACCAGCCTGAGCAAGAGCAAGACCCCGTCTCTACTACAAATAGAAAGAAATTAATTGGACAACTAAAAATATATGTAAAAAAAAAAATTAGCCGGGCATGGTGGCACATGCCTGTAGTCCCAGCTACTCGGGAGGCTGAGGCAGAAGGATCGCTTCAGCCCAGGAGTTTGAGGTTGCTGTGAGCTAGGCTGACGCCACGGCACTCTGCAGCCCGGGCAATAGAGTGAGACTTTGTCTCAAAAAAAAAAAAAAAAAAAAAAATGCCTATTGCAGCTATACAGAAGGAACTAGAGACCATTATCCTAAGTAAAATATCTCAAGAATGGAAAAACAAACACCACATGTACTCTCCAATAAACTGGAACTAACTGATAGGCACACAAATGCACAGACAGAAGTAAAAATCATTGGAAATCAAACAGGGAGGAGAGGGAAGAAGGGGAGGGACAAAAACTCACCTAACAGGTACACGAACAGTAGTCAGGTGATGGGCACATTTATAGCCCTGACTCAAGTCATGTAACAAAACATTTGTACCCTCTTAATATTTTGAAATTTTAAAAAAAGGCAAAAAAAAAAAAAAAAAGAAATACGTAATTCTGAAAAATCACTACAGTATGTAAAAGAAATGTATTAAAATATATCTAAGCAAAGAATCAAATTCAACCCAGGACAGAATTTGTATAAACAAAAAAGAATACTATAGGTTCATCAAAGATTATTGGTCAAAAATCTACAATAAATCAAACTAAAAATCTTTCCATTACTTTTGACCTGACTATAACCAACTTCAAGATCAGATATTACCTGAGAGATTTCCTGTTGATATATTGTAAAATGTTCTTTGCTGATCTGTGGGAGGTAGAATGAAGTTATGACTTCAGTGTCCACAAAGTCCGGTCCCCATGTTTTTGTGAAGAAGTCAGATTCTCTTTTTGCTAATCTAGGATCATTTAATGCTGCTGGGAGATTTACTTTGGAATGATATATAGTCCATCTGTGTTGATCTGTAACTAGAGATGGGGCAACACATAAACTATTTGAATCACCTGCAAAAAGTAAACAAGAAAACTTTGAAAGTACATCCTAGAAAACTAAAATGCTTAGATTCTAAAAACACAAACCAACTAAACTATCTCTTCCATGGTAAATGATTTTAAAAAAAATCAATGTGATTAAATAACCTTCAAAAATCCAGCATATTGCATAAGGGTATGAAAACAAGATAAAGGATATGCAAAATTTGAAGAGTTACAGCTGCAGGGTGGAGTGAAAGTACTGAAAATCAGTTTTTCATTAATTCTTTTCTTTAATGTACAATTTCTCTATCCTTTTTTCAACATCAAAACTCTGCTACCCTCCATGATATATTTTCTATCCTTTAATACCCGCATTGTTTAGAAGTAGGCCTTTTTTCTGTTGAATTACGGTAGGCACTCCTGGTTAAAATATACTTCGTTTAACTTATAATTAGGTGACATAAATTTTGCTATGGCATTAACTATAGAGGAAAGAAAAATATATAGTTGATTCTCATTATTCACAGTAGTTTTATTCTATAAAGTCACCTTGAACACTTCATTAGTGAATATTGAAACACTGCTCCTAGAGAAATAAATTGTTAGGTTCCTGGGAGCCTCTTTCTGGTCACAACAGTTTCATCAACTGATCAATACATAATCTTGTTTTGTGTGTGCTTCTGTTTAAAGACATCTTATTCAGTATACATCCATGATTCCCTAAAATTAAACTCAAGGCTAACAGCACTATAGCTCATGCCTGAAGAAAGCTTATATAACATGTATTTCCTCTATAAAGCACATCACAGCCTCCCTGCACTTACGAACATTAGACAGCACTTCAGCATTATGCTTAGGGGCCATTTTAATCAGCAAAATCACCAACAAAAAGCACAAAACATGGGGCACTAAACAGACCACAAAAAGAAAACTTGTTCACAGTATGAGAGCCGAAATAAGAAGGCAGAGCTTTGCCTTGTTCAACCCCAGCTGGAAACGTGTGTCAGGTAATTCAAACTTTTCGCCACTCTGTGCAAGTCTGTAAATGACTACAGAGGTGCCACAAGTATTGATTTGGGGGTTATATATAAATTTTAAGGAATATGAGAATTGCAAATATGGAATCTACAAATAATGAGGACTGATTGTACTATGTTTTAATTAAGCAGCTTTCAATCTGTACCTTCAACACTTTCTCAGTTTATATAAGTAATGTATGAAATGTATGAAAAGAACTATATTCCAATTTCCCAATCATTTCCAAATCATTTATGTCTCTTTATTTTTAATATTGCAAAATTTACTCTTCTAAGGTAAGTATATGAAACTTGACTACTCATTTAAAGGTAATACAAATCATCAGTAAAAATTCTAAAAAAAAAAAAAAAAGAAGAAGAAGAAAGAAAGAAAGGAAAGAAAAAAAATTACCTGTGGGTTCCTTGGGACACACATCTGGCAGTGACTGCACAGGTCGAATGTGTTTTGTTGGATCTACCTCTTTTTTAAAGAAAACATCACTGCTGCTTCCTTGAGGCACTGGTGAAGAACTGTGGCTTGAAGCCATTGCATAAAATCACCACTCAACTGAAAATGAATAAGAAACAAACAATAAAGACACAATACAAATCAAAATTGATTTGTATTATGCATTTCACAAACTCTTCCCCCCTCCAAAAAACAAGCATTCTTCAAAACCCCTCAAAGTATAAGTAGACAGTTTGAATATTTGTTGTTGAGAAAGTTGATCAAAATATTTAGTTTGCTAAGAAATTTATTAGTCCTTGTTTTAAAAAAACTCCCCAAACTGAAACATCCTTAGTCTTTTATCCAAAGTACAAAAGATACCAATGTTGCACCCAATATATATTAAAAATGAAAACATTACATTCATTCAAGAAGTCTATACTAATTATGCATTATAGCAAAATGGGTAAGTGCATGGGTTTTGAATTCAGCCTGCCTGGGTTCTTATTTCACCTTCACTCACCAGCAGTATAACCATGAGGAAATGGACTTAACCTTTGTGTACCTTTCCTCATCAGTAGAATAGAGATGAAAAGAGATATAAACATCTTATACGAATTATGCAAATGGATATTTATAAAGCATTGAAAATAATGCCCACCTCAAAGTTAGTGTTCACAGATGTTAGCTATTATCATCTTAATTATTATGTGACTGCCATGTAGTAATATGATTATAAAATCATTAGTGTCATTAGTGATTAAATTATTTTAAATTAAATTTAATAATTTAATAATTTTAAATTATTTTAAAGCTCATTTTTCAAGGAGCTTACAATTGCATTAAGTAATCAAAACAAATGTATGTAAGCAAAACACAAGTTAATCTATGTCTACATTTTTTAGTAAATGCTAAAAGAATTTGTGGGGCAAGACAACGTAACATAGACTACAGTGTCAGGTAAGACTTTATAAATGAAGCTATACTGAAACTAGATATTGAAGAACATGTATTCTTTTATTACTGAAATGTTTAGAGATCACCTAGTCTAAGTTCTGTCATAACAGAGATAAGTATAGCAAGGCCCAGAAAAATAATGTGGTTAACAAGTTTAAAAAAAAAGCCAAGTTAGGAAATCTGGTGAATAGAAAAATAAGAGTAGGAAATAAGGAGCAGAGAGAGATATAAGATTGGGACCTGTGACAAATAGTTTATCCACTCTAACTTCCCTCTAGTTTGCTGGAAAGCTAAATTTCCCAGACTTCCTTGCATATCTATCTCAGCACTTCCAATGCAAAGGAAACATAACCGATTATTACACCATTCACTGAAACCATAAGAAATAAGCTGCTACAAAAATACACAAAGATAAGTAACTTCCTCAAGATCCTTAAACAGAAAGCATACAATAGCATGAATGAAGTTTAGAAACATAGAATAATGACTCATAAGACTACGGAACTGACTATAGTGGAAACTGACCTGGCTACAGTGAAATGCTTGCGTTGGGAAGTACTGACAAGTTATACTTACACTTACACATACACAAACACACACACACACACACACACACACAGAGTACAACTAGATCGCAGTTGGTTCTCTAAGCAATAGGGAGCCATCATTTGGAGTCAAGAGAGTTCTGTAATGAAAATAATATTTGGGAAAATTAATTAGGGCCTTTGTTTGAAAGGCATCACTGGCCTGTTGCACTTACATCCATACACATTAAGTGTATGGTTGTTTCTGCATGAAAGCTTACACATATCCAAGAGAGAACAAATATCTGAAGGACAGGAAATATTATATAACAGAATCCTATATACTAAATCTTTGGTGAAGACAATTCTAAATTTCAGATTGACTCTGTTAACATTTTTATTAATTTTCTCAAATAAGATGGCTAAAATAAACACATTTTGACACTTAAAGTGGTAGGCTACACATGTGAAAAATGTATTTGTGTGGAACATCTAATGCTTAATATTAGACATTCATTCCAACAATAGTACACTGCTATCTTAATTTATTCTGTTTACCATTATGTTGTTTTTACAGAAAAAAAAGAAATCCTAAGTGCCACCTTAGAAACCTAGAAACACTTAGGGAGATGGGGAATTCTGGAAAAATATTGTTAGACTCCCTTATTTCTATACCTGTGGGGGGAAACACACTGTTTATTCCTCAAAGATTCTGAATTGGGAAATATATGTACATTCCGTTTTTTCATACACCATTCCTAATTCTTATAAGAAGAGGGGAAAATCTCTAGCTATAAAGAGATTACATAAAATCAGGAGACTCCGTAAATCTCAATTTCCAACCATTTGACATTCCATTCCCTTCACCATCCATTTTTTAATTCCCCCGCCCAGAGATGGAGCTTTGCTCTGTTGCCCAGGATGGAGTGCAGGGGCACAATCACAGCTCGCTGCAGCCTCAAACTCCTAGACTCAAGAGATCCTCCCAAAGTGCTAGAATTACAGGCATGAGCCCATGTGCCCAGCCTAGACTTTGAATTTCTTGATGTTTCTGTTTTCCTATGTATTCTATGTGCCTACCACAGTCACACAGATAATATATATTTTGTAGATTTTATATAATAAATATTTTATAGATTAAAAAAATAAGTGGTATGTAGAACATATCCAAAGAGAGAGAGAAAGGAATTAGTTAGACAGTAACCAATAATCCTGAGTAATAAGAACATGGATCTGGGCTGATAAGGAAAGGAAGAAACAGACTCAATCATTCCAAAAGAAAGGATTTGCAAAGATGAGTAAATAATGAAGATTTGATTTTCTTTCTTATAGCTCAAAATATCTTTTCAAGTTAAAAGCTTAGTGAAAAACGTCATTTGAAAGGGCCTAGATACAATTCCTCCCACCCCAGCAAACAAAGAGCACAACAAGTGCCCAGACCTTTGTTTCTTGGACCATTTCCAGTGAAAAGAAATCAGGGCTGTTTGAAGAACTATTTAACTCCAGACCTGGAGCACAAAAAGAACAAATCCACCCTGAGAATTCTTGTGTAAGAAAAAGCAAGGATATGCTCAAAGACCAGTAGGATCTGTTAAAAGAACAAAGGACCAAGTTAAAGGGGCTCCCACTGGCCACATTTGGCACAATTTGAGCATTTTTTTTAAAGGGATGGAGTATAACACCGAATAAGTAAAAATTGATGAATCCCTAGTGATACTTAAGGTAGAAATTGAGATGAGGAAAAGGGATAGGAAAAGAAAATGTCTTCCTTACCAAAGAATGCCAGTAATAAAATGTAGAAGAAATGACAGAATTAGAAAATCACCATTTTGCAACCCCCAACATAAAAACTAATTCAAGAAAAAATGACTAATATATGCCAAAGCAATTAGGTGAAAGGTTGTTAACAACAGATAATTCTCATGTGCCAGAGTATTACCCCAACGATTACGTAGCAATACAAAGGGAAAAACCTATCTTCAAAATAGAGAGATCTGGCTGTCACCACCTTAAATAAGTCCTCAAACTTAACATCACTGAGAAAAGCAGGACAAATCAATATTATGTGATTCATGAAATGATAGAATATCATTATCTATGAAATATTTTCACCAAAATTTTTGTTTTGTTTTGTTTTTATTTTTTTGAGACAGAGTCTCACTCTGTTGCCTGGGCTAGAGTGCCGTGGTGTCAGCCTAGCTCACAGCAACCTCAAACTCCTGGGCTCAAACGATCTTACTGCCTCAGCCTCCTGAGTAGCTGGGACTACAGGCATGAGCCACCATGCCCGGCTAATTTTTTCTATATATTTTTAGTTGGCCAGTTAATTTGTTTCTATTTTTAGTAGAGATGGGGTTTCGCTCTTGCTCAGGCTGGTTTCGAACTCCCAACCTTGAGCGATAAGCCCGCCTCTGCCTCCCAGAGTGCTAGGATTATAGGCGTGAGCCACCTCGTCCAGCCCAAAAAAAAAAAAAAAATGTTGAAGCCAATCCAATCAAGCTGCTAGACCAGGGGTTAAGCTTTATTGCCCTGTGGATTCCTTTGACAATCTAGTAAAGCCTACAGATCCTTTTCCAGAATAATGTTTTTAAATGCAAAAAAAAAAAAAAATGCATTTACAAGATTACAGTGGATGCTGAAATACAGCTACCAAAATACTTTTCCAATTATAATATTTTTGTTTATTAATAATATGAATCTGATAACCTTAATTTCTAAGCAATAAATGAGCATAAGTGGTATTTTGAGACACCTGAGTAATATGAAAACACCTGAAATTTCTATTGATGACAAAGTTACAGGTACTGTAACTGTATTGTACATGCTGTGCCCATTAAGAGTTTCCTATATTTATAACCAAAGGAAATGCTAAAATCAAATTAGGACAGGGCTTATCAACCTTGACACCACTGACATTTTGAACTAGATAATTCTTTGTTGGTTGAGCTCTCTTGTACACTGTAGGATCTTTAGCTACATCCCTGGCCTCTACTTAATGCCAGTAGCATCCTCCTACCCACCCAATTGTGACAACTGAAAATGTCTACAGATACAGCAAATGTCCAAGGGTTGGGGCATTTCAAATGATTCAGCAAGAAAATATACATAGATAAAGCAAATATGGGAAAATGTTTACAACACTTTAAGTGAAATAGAGTATTTCATGTTCTTTTGTTTTCCTGCATGTTCTAAAATTTTCAAAATAAAAGTTTTGGGTAAAGAAACTTTACATATTTGTAAAACATTAAATAGATAAATATTGTAAAATACAAGTGAAAAAAGGAAAAACATTCAATTTGTAACTATTATTTAATCTACCTCAAGATGGCATTATTGTACAACTTCAAATAAGGGAGGGAACCTATCAATAGATCACATTCAAATTTTTATGCTGCAAAAGAATAATACCATATGTAGAATCTGGAATTCCTTAAAGTCTAAATGAGAAGATATCTGAGACAGAGAAACACTTGTCATAGGCATTAACCTGATATAGAAAAATGTTTTCCTGTACTTCTATACTGTAATGGTAACTGCTTATAGAGAACACTGATATTACAAAATCATTTATAGTCAACTCTGAATTATCCATGAGATTGCCTATTACAGGTAAGGTAAGAGCAAGTCTTTTTTTTTTTTTTTTTGGCCTACTGTTTCAATCTATACAAAATATTTTACCAGACTGGTTAATATATAGATACATATTAACTAATCATTTCCTTTCCTTTCTCCTATTTATCAAAAGTGAGACCTTATTTCATAAAATCTAAATTTACCTGATCTCTATCGTGCTTCTATCATACTGTGATCTTCTAACTGGTCTCTCTGCTACCAGTCTAAATTATTCTGCACATTGCTTTAGAATTAATCTTCTGGAAAGTTTTCATCCTATCATACTTCTTTAATGATTATTCAGTACTTCTCAAACAAATTCCAAGCTTCATAAGCTGGTCCTAAAGGCTTTTCACAATCTAATACTTATCTTTGTTATTAGCCTTATTTCCTAGTACCTGTGGATAACCTCTATTCCAGAGAGGCTGGCCTAATTGTCTAATTTATCATGCTATCAAGGCTTGGGTCTTTGTCAAGGCTATACCCTTCCTGGAATATTCATGCCATCTTTCTACCTATCTTATGCCTCTTCTCCCTTCAAGGGTCATTTTAAGTTTCATTTGTAGATTAAATATCCTAAGAAAACAAATATATACACATTTGAAAATATGAATAAAAATAATCTTAGCATTATTTTTAAGAGTAAAAAGTTGAAACAACCACACTCTATATAAGAAGGAATTTGTTAATAACCTATAGTACAACCAAACAATGAATTACACTGCCATGAAAAATAGGACTGCAGACCTCACACTTATTAGAATAGCTACTATCAACACAACAAAACAAAACAAACCAAAAAACAAGTGTTGGTGAGGACGTAGGGAAATTAGAACCCTTGTGCACCGTTGGTGAGAATGTAAAATAGTGCAACCACTATAGAAAAAATTATAACAGTTCCTAAAAAAATTAAAAATAGAATTACTATATGATCCAGCAATTCCACTTCTGGGTATATACCCAAAAGTATAGAAAGCAAGGTCTCAAGAAGGTATTTGTAAACCCACGTTCATAGCAACATCATTCACAATAGCCAAGAGATGGAAGCAACCCAAGTGTCCACTAACGAATGCATGAATAAATAAAATGTGGTATGTACATACAATGGAATGTTATTCAGCTTTTAAAAGGAAGGCAATTCTGACACATGCTACCACATGGATGAACCCTGAGGAAATTATGCTAAGTCAAATAAGCCAATCACAAAAAGACAAATATCATATAATTACCCTTACATGAGGTACCTAAAGTAGTCAAATTCAGAGACAGAAAATAGAATGGCAGTGCAGGGAGGAGGGGAAAATAGGGAGTTGTTGCTTAATAAGTATGGAGTTTCAGTTTTGCAAGATGAAAAGTTTTGGAGCTTTGTGCACAACAACATGAATATGTTTAATACTACTGGAAAAGGAACTTAAATATAGTTAAGATGGTAAATTTTATGCTATGTATATTTTACCCAATTAAAAACTAATAGGATTATAGAATATTTAATGACATAAAAATGTTTACCATATACTGTTAAGTGGAAACAGCTTTCAAAACAATACATACACTATGATCCCAATTTCCTAACTTAAAATAAGCATACATATTTGCAAAAAAGATTGCAGTTACATGTACATATTAATAATGGTTATCTCCAAATGACAGAATTACAAGAAATTTTCATTTAATTTATCAGTAATTTTTGTTCTGCTTTTTTCAGTTTTCCAAATGTTCTCCTACGAAAATGAATTACTTTGTTAATCAGGAGCAATATACAGTCGTTCCTCAGTGTCCACCAGGGGGTTGATTCTAAGACCTCCCTCAGATACCAAAATCTGCAGATTGTCAAGTCCCTCATCTAAAACAGTATGGTATTTGTATATAACCTACACATATCCTCCCATGTACTTTAAATCATCTCTAGATTATTTATAATACCTAATACAATGTAAATTCTAAATAAATCATTGTTATACTGTAATATTTTGGAAATGACAAGGAAAAAAGTTTGTACATGTTCAGTAGAGATACAATTTTTTAAAATATTTTTGATCCATGGTTTATTGAACCCATGGATATAGAAGGCCAACTGTATATTAAACGCTATTATTTTTTTTTAATTTTAAAATATTAAAGGGGTACAGATGTTTTATTAATAGGTTACATGAATCACTTTTGTAATGCTTGAGTCCCAGCTAAAGGTGTGCCTGTCACCCAAATGATGGTCACAGTACCTGTTAGGCAGGTGTTCGCCTCACCCCTCCCCTCCCCTCCCCTCCCCCCAGTTGATTTCCACTGAGTTTTACTTCCCTCTGTGCACATACATGCTCATCGGCTAGTTCCAATGTAATAGTGAGTACATGTGGTGTTTGTTTTTCCATTCTCGAGACACTTTACTTAGGAGAATGGTCTCTAGTTCCATTCAAATTGTTGCAAAAGGTACTACTTCATCTTTTCTTATGGCTGAGTAATCCAATCTTACAATCTCTTTTAATTGGTATATTTAGACCATTTATATTTAATATCATCATTGGTATATTAAAACTTAATATCTTCACTGGCATTTTTATTTTTCTGATTTATTTTTTTTTAATTTCAGAATATTATGGGGGTACAAATGTTTTGGTTACATGGATTGCTTTTGCACAGTTTGAGTCAAAGTCAAAAGTGTGCACATCACCCAGATAGTATACACTGTACTCGTTAGGTGTGATTTCACCCATTCTCTCCTTCCCCCTCCTATCTGCCTGATTTCCATTGAGTTTTACTTCCATCTGTGTACATGACTGCTCATTGGTTAGTTCCAATTTAATTGTAGGTACATGTGGTGTTTGTTTTTCCATTCTTTAGATATTTCACTTAGGAGAATGGTCTCCAGTTCCATCCAGGTTGTGGCAAAAGGTATTAATTCATTTTTTATGGCTGAATAATACTCCATGGTATACATATACCACATTTTATTAATCCACTAATGAATTGATGGGCACTTGGTTTGATTTCACACCTTTGCAATTGTGAATTGTGCTGCAATGAACAATTTAGTTCAAGTGTCTTTTTGATAAAATGATTTTTTTTTCCTTTGGGTAAATACTCAGTAGTGGGATCACTGGATCAAATGGTAGGTCTACTTTTAGTTCTTTGAGGACTCTCCATATTATTTTCTATAGAGGCTGCACTACTTTCCAATCCCACCAACAGTGTGTAAGTGTTCCTATCCAAATCCATGCCAGTATCTATTGTTTTGTGACTTTTTGATAACTATAAAAGTTCAGCTTCAGCTTTATACCCACCTCCACCATGAATCTTTTCTAATGACTATAGCCGACAAAGCTAGCCTTCCTTTGACCTTTAAGTGTTCGTCTCTATCAGCAGTCTACAAATGTTATTATCTACCCCAACAGCTTAAAAGTATTTAAGCAAACACCATTTATAAATTATATAGGGTACCTCTGTATTAATATATTATGTGCAATATAAAACTGTACTAAATAAATGAAAAGTTTTAAAAGATGAGATACGGGAAATACTTTTTTCAAAATAATCTTGATTTTATTAATTAATGGTACCAAAAAAACCCTTTTTACTCTCACTAGTTTTAACTGATAACAATGTGATTCACTCATTACATTTAACTCATTACAATTAAAAATCTTAATTCAATACTTTACGAAATGGCAATTCAAAGATTTGGTTCTAGGTTCAATTTTAATACCTGGTTCTAATGCCTGTTGTAGAAAGATTATCGCACAAGTATATGTGGAAGAAACGCCACTGATTATACTTTCTCAACTCACTATCTGGAGGTTTTTAAAGTAGATTAAATATTTTCATTTCTGAGTTTTTAAAGAGTTCATCATTTTCAGTAACAAAAATCACATAAAAAGATGGACTATTTCCAAATATCCATTTTCAAAATACATTCACCATAGCATGAGTGTCTCTAGAAAATCAACTATTTTTTAACTCATTGTTTAAAATAAAAACAAAAGGAAAAAGTACCCTGAAGGAATAAATTGTGTTTTTTTAAACTATCTGTTTGATTAAATATTATTGTCAGTCACATGCCATCTCTCCAAAGATCAGGAAATTTGAAACATTTTTTCTTCTTGTTAAAAAAACAACCAACCACATAGCTTGACAACTCTTTTATGTACGTTTACATGTGGCTATTTAAAAGCTTGTACTAGGAGTAGGAGGAGAACCCAGCTCTGCACTTTGTTGTTTACTTGTGCTTCCATTATTAATTACCTTTCATCCAAGGTTTCTCTACAGTAATCATTTTAGGTTAACTGGACATTTTGCAAGAGTTGGTTTAGTTAAAACTAGATAACATAATCTATAAACCCACTTAACCACTCATGTAAACTATATCACAAGGATGAACTAAGTGAAAGATAGATACATACCACTGCTAATCCCTTTATGCTTGCTCACTTACATGAAAAAAGAAATTAACATTTACTCATATTTGTTATAAGAATTGATACTAGCATCTTCAGTCCACATCTTGTTTGTATAATATTACTTGACTTTCTGAAATTTGATTCTAGATTTCTACCTTTCTTATAACACAATATAACATACTGGTTAAGAGTAATGGCCATACAGTGAATTAGATGTCTGTCATTTATCAGTTGTGTGACCTTTGACAACTTTTGTACCTTCCTAAGTCTGTTTCCTCATTTGTTAAATGGAACTGCAACAATATCTCCCTCACGGGAATGTTGTAAGATTTAAATGAAATAACTCACATGTAAGCTCATGGCATAATACTTGGTACATACTAGAAATTCAATAAATAATTGCAACTATGACTATTAGCATAAACATCTTACTTTTAAAATGGTCAGTAAGCATTAACATTTGGAATGTGCCCCACAAAATTTTAAAATAAATGTAAACTTTAGATCTTGAGCCTCTACTTTCGGTGTCTTTCTCTTTGCTTGAGCACTCCTAGTCCTGGAGGCGGGAGGGGAAAGGTGAGAGGGTGAGAGGAGAGAGGAGGCAGCAAACCAATATGGGCAGATATAATCTACTGTCAGAAAAGTAGCCAAAGCACAGCAAAGTGATCCTCATTTCCCTGGCAGTAAAGGGAGGAAAAAGAATATGGGAAGCTATAAAACATGGTAGCTTAGAGGGGGAGAAATTTTTGATGACAAAAACTGTGCTTGGTGAGAAGAAGATGAGGAGGTGGTAGGGGAAGCGTTGGACATAATGCTTTGGAAGACATCTGAGTAAAGGTCAAAGTTGAATTCATGGGAGTAGTGGAGATAAAAATTGCAATCTGAGTTGGACGGGACTTTAAAAAGATACCTGGTCTCAGTTTTCTACCTAATATATGAATCCTTCCTAGAAGGGGTCTTTCTGCCACCACTTGAAAACTTCAATAATAAAGAATTAACTACTTCAAAAGCAGATTACTACTATAAAAACAACTATAATTGCTTTAGGAAAAAAATTGTTTCTTATAGTGAGCAGAATCCTGCCTCCCTGAATTTTCTATCACTGCTCCTATTTCAATTACATTCTAGAAATAATAGAGTAGATAACTGCAGTCATAGGAATGAAAAGGGAGAAAGTACAGAAGGCAGCTAATAAAAGCTCTGAGCAAGTGGTACGGTAAATATATTTAGATAGAAGAAAGGAAGAAAGCAACCAGAAATACCATCCTTACAGAAGCCAAGGGAGAATTGTCAAGGAGGAAAGCATGAGCAGTAAGTACCATCAACATGCTGCGAAAAGGTCAAGGATGTTACTAACTTGAGAAAGGATACTGGATTAGAACGGTCTCAGGACAAAAGGCAACAATATCAACATCTCTTCGGTGGTAAAAGAAAAAAGACTGAGGGTTGAGCAAGAATCTTTTAGGCAATGGACCTGAGCATATTTGTAGCAAAGGACAAGAAACCAAGTGAAGGGTGACATTAAAGAGAAACAGGAAAAAGTGGTGGAGAAAGGAGATGGGCAGAATTAAATACACATGGGAATGGGGTGGTAAAGGGCAGGGGGAGGGGAAGCAAAGAGAGAAAGAAAGATTATTAAGCCCAGGGACCATGAGAAACCTTAGGTTTATGCCACACCTAGAGAAAGACAGGATTTTGCCAGGCAACAGTGAGAAAATGAGCAAGCTGACCTAGAAAACTTGCCTCACACCCTACTACTGTAGGGTGGTTGGTGGTGGTGTAGCAATCAGCTGGGACTTGAGCAAACCCATATTGCTTCAGTCCCACCACTAGCACTGAAGGATCTCTGAAGTCCTAGATCAGGAGTGCAGTGAAAACATGTTATCAACGAAAGAAGGAGGATAGCAGGGAAGGAAGCAATGGAAAGACAGTAGGAAGAAGGATTACATCATCACTAATATTTGACTAAACGCTAAGCAGCTCATGATTGCTTGCTTTCATTCAGATTATTTTGTCTTCAAAATAACCTAGTAAGAAAAACAACTCTGAATGAATCAGTGAATGAATGAATGATCTCCAATACATGGATGAAGAAACTGGTTCAAGAGTAAATTGATGTCATAACATTCAGCTAGTTAATTGTGAAGACGGGATTTGAACTCAAATTTTCTGATCCTAAATGCCATGCCTCCATCTCTGCACCAACAAAAAAATCTAAATTATTTCACTACTGCCTTGCACTCATTGCAGGTACCCAGTGCTTTCCTTTTCTGTCTTTTTTCTCCTTATCAATTATTAAACCAATAACATTTCCTCTAATAACTAATTATGACTTATGTTCATCTTCTATTAAAGACAGAAACTAACATCTAATTGTGGTAAAACTGTGGTAAAAATTTTATAAGACTAAGACTACTAGAAAACTATTCCTCAAGGAAAAAAGTAATATACATTTTCATCAGTGTATTAGGTCATTAAATATGAAATGTCCAATTCCAAATCAAAAGTTTAGTTTATATCTCAAAGTAGACGCAGTATAATCAAAGTATGCACCTAAACTATTGACATAGTTTTGTCATCTTAATGGTAGCTTGTTTAAGCCAGCAGAGAAGCAGCCTGGAGAGTAAGTGGTGATGAAATCACGAAAGGCATCTTCCACAGCTTGTTGAGAATTGAGTATTTTCCTTGCAAGAAGTAGTCCAAAGCCTGGAAGAAGTGGTAGTCAATTGGTGCAAGGTCTGTTGAATATAGTGGATGTCGGAGTTTCCAAGTCCAGCTGCTGCAGTTTGAGCAGCATTTGTGGTCAAGCAGTGTCTTGCAAGAGGATTGGCTTGTCTCTATTGACCAAGCTTGGCTGCTTAATCACAAGCATCTTCATTTCATCCAATTGGTTGCAGAAGACATCTGCTATTGACCAGGTTTCATGAAGTTGTAGTGGATAATACCAGCACTGGACCACCAAATCGATACTGTTAGCTTTTTGATGAATATTCAGTTTTGGACTGTGTCTCCACACTTCATCTTTATTCAACCATTGTGCCAAACGCTTGTAATTGTCAAAAAGAATCCATTTTTCATCACACATAACGATATGGTGTAGAAACAGTGTGCCTTTGTGTCGTGACAGCAAAGAAAGGCAAGCTTTGAGATGATTTCTCTTCTTTTAATTCATGCGGTACCCACCTATCCACTTTCTTTACCTTGCCGATTTGTTTCAAATAGTTTGAGATCGTTGGAATAATAACGTCAAAACTTGCTGCTAATTCAAGCATAGGTTGAAATGGATTTGCTTCCACTACAGCTTTCAGCTCATCATTATCCACCTTAGCCTGAGGTTGCCCACGTGGCTTGTTTTCAAGATTAAAATCACCAGAACAGAACTTCTCAAACCATCGACATACTGTGCATTCATTGGTCACATCCTCCCTAAACACTTTGTTGATATTTCAAACTATCTGGGCTGCACTGGTTCCAAGATGGAACTCGTATCAAAAATAACATGAATTTTTGACTTATACACAAAAATTGCTCTAAAAAAAATTTGAAAAATAATCACAAGCCAAACCATGTGTTTGAAAGAATGAGGATGTACCTTCATAATAAAAATAAAACAAGTGTCAAAGTGAAACGTCAGAGATATCAACTGCCAAAGTTAGTACTTAAATTAGACATTTTATATTTAATAACCTAATACTATGTTTTTCTTAGCAAAGGAATAATTTTTTAGCTGCAATGTGTGATAAATATGCTACCATGGGCCATTATTTTAGCTCTTTCAACAGGAAATGTGTTCTGAATTCAAATAATGGTCTTCATAAATGAACTTTTATAACATGTCTATTTGTAATTTGAGAAGATATGGATAAAGTGGGATTTTTTTCTTATACTGGAGCTGGACTGAGTTTTCTGATATAGTTTTGATACATCTTTGTACAATTCTGGGTTTAAATTTAATTTAAAAAATACTATTGCTTTTTTTAAAGCAAATAAAAAATAGCAAATTTGGAAGTATTGATATATGCAAGAAAAAATTAAATAATCATACTGGAATGTCCTACCAAAGATCAATTTGACAGAAATGAGATTTTTTTTAACCACGGTAAAAATTCAGCCAAACTCCTTTCTCTATCACTTTTTCTTGTTCAACTTTAATCTCACCCTTCAGTTAGTATCTTGCTGTTTGCCTACAAATACCTTAGATACCTCATATTCTAAGCAGTACTTTCCATTACATTTTTGAAATTTTAAGAGCCAATTTCTGGTAAATGGTATGGTTAAGCTTTCATACAACCTAGACACAAATAACGATACACTTCTATACTGTTTAAGATTTATCACTTAACAAAATCTAGTTTAATCATAATTTTTAAAATACTTGAAAAATCTTAAATTGTATATCACAATGATCTAAATAATGACACTAAAACTTAAATGTACTTTCAAGAAATATTAACAAATTGAGGCTATCACATAAATAATTGTATTCTTATCTTGAGCACTGAAGGAGTACTGAAGAAGCTAAAGAACCCAGAAAATAAGAACAAAATTATAAAGACCTAATTTGCTTTTTTGTTTACATCCCCATGTGACATTTATGAGACCCTGTGCCTCACAGGAAACTCTGAATGCACTTCCCAAAATACATTTCCAAAGTTGCTTATTTACTTTTGATTTAGTGACAACAAGGAACAATAAGAGATAATGTTGGCTAGAAGGATAAAAATTATAACTATTTGTAATGTTAGATTTAAATATTTTAATTGGCTTATAAAACAAACAAGTGACATTTCAGGTGACATCCTTATCAGGAATTTTTTTTTTTTTTTTTTGAGACAGAGTCTCACTCTGTTGCCTGGGCTAGAGTGAGTGCCGTGGCATCAGCCTAGCTCACGGCAACCTCAAACTCCTGGGCTCAAGCAATCCTTCTGCCTCAGCCTCCCAAGTGGCTGGGACTACAGACATGCACCACCATGCTCAGCTAATTTTTTCTATATATATTTTTAGTTGGCCAATTAATTTGTTTCTATGTTTAGTAGAGACGGGGTCTCACTCTTACTCAGGCTGGTTTCGAACTCCTGACCTTGAGCGATCCACCCGCCTCGGCCTCCCAGAGTGCTAGCATTACAGGCGTGAGCCACCGCGCCTGGCCTTACATTTCATTTTCTTAATAAAAACTCTGCACTCTAGCCAAGGCAGTTACTTTGCTGTTGACTCTTAGGACAAAGTCATTTCTGTCTTTATGGCTTTGGCATGCCATTCCAGGCAAAGGCAGCAGCTATTTCAGGATGTAAAGACATGAAACTGCATATGGTGTGGTGGTTTTTTTTTCCTTTTTTAAACAACACTCACAGCAGCACCGCCCCATACCACGCACAGTGCCCCACAGCTCTCCGTAAATATTGTCTGACTTAGAGAAATTTTGTTCCTTTAGGATTCAGTGCGCCTTCTAGCTGTGGAAGCTTGTGTCAGTATTGCCCAGTTATTGTCTCAGGATGACCTTGAGGCCTTGGTGATGCCTAGACTTCGACAAGCCGCAGAAGATAAATCTTGGCGAGTTCGCTATATGGTAGCTGACAAATTTTCAGAGGTAAAATTATTGCATTTTAAGTACTAAATAAAAAACGAAAAAAAAAAAACCCAAAAAACTACAGATTTGCCATTGCACCAAAAGTTTCTGAGTTAATTCTTTGAATGTAAAGTGTGTGGCAAAAATATATACTTGAAGGTTGCACTATTTTCTGTTGTTATTTTGTTAGTATACATTAAAACCTGTACAAATTTCTTTTATAGCTCCAGAAAGCTGTGGGTCCTAAAATCACCCTAAATGACCTCATCCCCGCCTTTCAGAACCTGCTTAAAGACTGTGAAGCTGAAGTTCGAGCAGCTGCTGCCCACAAAGTAAAAGGTTAAGGAGTTCAATTTACATTGTAACATGTGTCATTCATTTTGGTGTGTTTCTTTGTGCCAGTGAATTTTATATGTTTTTTGGTTCCAGAATATGTTTTTCAAATACATAGAGATGATTTTAATATGTGGGAATGTTACATTGTCATATAAAGCCTGCCCCCTTTATGTTTAAAACCAAACAACCATTTTTTCTTATTTTTGTTAAAAAATGCCTTTTCAAGTTGGATTGGTATAATATGAAGTGGCATAAAGATTGATGAAAAATGGACCAGGTGCGGTGGCTCACGCCTGTAATCCTAGCACTCTGGGAGGCCAAGATGGGCGCATCGCTCAAGGTCAGGAGTTCAAAACCAGCTTGAGCAAGAGCGAGACCCCATCTCTACTAAAAATAGAAAGAAATTAATTGGCCAACTAAGAATATATAGAAAAAATTAGCTGAGCATGGTGGCGCCTGCCTGTAGTCCCAGTTACTCGGGAGGCTGAGGCAGAAGGATCACCTGAGCCCAGGAGTTTGAGGTTGCTATGAGCTAGGCTGACGCCACGGCACTCTAGCCCAGGTGACAGAGTGAGACTCTGTCTCTTTAAAAAAAAAAAAAAAAAGATTGATGAAAAATTGCATTTAGAATAAGAGCCATTTCCCCCTTAGAGCTTATTTGCTTAAACATATGATACTATTTAACTTGCAACTGTTGATACACCTGGTGAAATTTCCTCATTTGGCACTTTTTAAACGGCTCTGTGAAAGCATTATTTTTTCTATTTCTCTCTTTTAGAACTTTGTGAGAACTTGCCCATTGAAGGTAGAGAGACCATAATTATGAATCAAATTCTGCCCTCTATAAAGGTAAACTTAACTTCAGTTTATTTTGTTTCACTTTGCCCAATATAAAGGTAAACTTTGCCTCATTTTTTTTTTTTTTTGCTTTACTTTAAAGCTCTTTGAGTTTAAAGGTGGACGAGGGATGAATGAGGCAGATGTGTTAATGAGTGACATTGCTATTTATTACTTATTAGTGCCTGTTATAATTGTAAAATGCTTTTTAGTGCATAGGTTTATGATACCTATCAACTAGTCACAATTGAAACAGTGCTATCTTTAAATTCTTTGGAAGGTAGTATGAAAGTTTGTGTTATCTTGCAAGAAAGAAAAGCTTTTAATTTTGATTTTATTTTAGGAATTAGTATCTGATACCAATCAACATGTCAAGTCAGCTCTAGCTTCTGTAATTATGGGATTATCTACCATTTTGGGCAAAGAAAATACCATTGAACATCTTCTACCTCTTTTTTTAGCTCAGTTAAAGGATGAGGTGAGTCTGGCTATAAATTGTTGTCTTTGATAGTTGGTGGTGTGATTTGATTTTGGTTTGGAGTTTCACTAAAATAGGACCAAAACATGGAAGTAGATAAAAATATCATAGCTTACTTTAAACTGGTGGCAGTCCCTAAGTTTGGGTATGGGTTACATGTTTACCAGAAAGTGGGCACAAGGAGACATTGAGGCAAACCTAAAAATGTCTATCCATCTTCTCTGCCTGATTTTTGCTTCATATTCCCTGGTTCCTTATCTTAATGTATCTTTGTTTTAAAAAGTTTGTTTTTTTTTTTTAAATTTCAATAGATTTAGGAGGTACAAATGGTTTTTCTTACAAGGATGAATTGTATAGTGGTGAAGTCTGGGCTTTTAGTGTACCCATTACCCAAATAGTGTGTATTGTACCCAATAGGTAATTTTTCATTACTCACCTCCCTCCTACCCTCCCCCAAAGGTTCTTTTATTTAAGTTTAAATATAGTATAAAAATTACAATGATAGCTAACATTTATTTAGTAATTACTATATACTGGGCATGATCCTAGTTGCTTTGCTCCTATTGTTACATGTAATCCTCACAACAATCTTATGAGGTAGATCTTATTACCCCCATTTTACAGAGGACAATGCTGAGGCACAGAGAGATGAAACAACTTGCCTAAGGTCTCTCAGCAATTGCAGATCTGGGATTTGAGTGCATCTAACTTAATTCCAGAGTTTATGCTCTTTACCACCTTACCGACTTGTCATTGAAAGTTCTCGTTAAGATTACGTACATTTATGTGCCTTGGATTATTTGGGTACTCTCACCTGAGAGTACTTTCTCATTTTAAAACGTGCTTAGCAGTTTTTAATCTTATCCTGACAGGAGAATATTGGGTGAGGACTTGACTTTTACATGTGGTCTTTTGGGGCTTGTGTACTTACAGTGTCCTGAAGTTCGTTTGAATATCATCTCCAATTTGGATTGTGTAAATGAAGTGATTGGAATCCGTCAGCTCTCTCAGTCTCTCCTTCCTGCCATAGTGGAGCTGGCTGAAGATGCCAAGTGGAGGGTCCGGCTGGCCATCATTGAGTATATGCCGCTGCTGGCAGGCCAGCTGGTAAGTGTGTGTGCTCCATGGGTAGTGTCAAATAGTGCAGTTTCACCATGGCAAGTAGGAGGCCCAACTAGCCTGAATGGTTATATTTGTTTAGATGTGTGAAAGTATGGTCTTGTCCTTGTTGCCTGTAGGATGGTTTTTATAAGTGCATAAACATCCAACAAAACGGTACAAGTTGGGTATCCCTTATCTGAAAAGCTTGGGACTAGAAGTGTTTTGGATTTCGGATTTTGGAATGTTTGCATTATGTGTACTTATTGGTGAAGCATCCCAGATCGAAGATCTAAAATCCAAAATGCTCCAGTATTTCTTTTGAACATCATGTCAGCACCCCAAAAGTTTTGGATTTTGGAGCATTTTAGATTTCAGATTTTTGGATTTGGGATTTTCAACCTATATAATGGAAACACATTTCATCTCACCACCACCTAAAAACAAAGCCATAGAATATGATCAGTTTCTTGGTATATATAACATAGATTTTGTAATATTTAATGTTTCTATGACTTAAGAAATATTTAACTGAAAAGAAAAGGAAGTATGGTTTCAAGGGAAGTCTGCTTTGATTTTTGCTTAAGGCAGCTTCTCTTTTTGCCTATATTCTGAGTAAAAATGTCCCTAGAATATCCTATGTTCTGATTAAAGGGAATTGAAGAATCACGATATAGAAAAGGAGTATTAAAGCTTATCATGTTACATTTTTTTTTTTTTTGAGACAGAGTTTTACTCTCTTGCCTGGGCTAGAGTGCCTTGGCGTCAGCCTAGCTCACAGCAACCTCAAACTCCTGGGCTCAAGCAATGCTCCTGCCTCAGCCTCCCAAGTAGCTGGGACTACAGGCATGTGCCACCATGCCTGACTAATATTTTTTTTTTCTGTTTTTAGTTGTTTGGCTAATTTCTTTCTATTTATAGTAGAGACGGGGTCTCGCTCTTGTTCAGGCTGGTCTGGAACTCCTGAGCTCAAGCAATCCTCCAGCCTCGGCCTCCCAGAGTGCTAGGATTACAGGCGTGAGCCACCGCGCCCAGCCTATAATGTTAGTATTTTGACTAAAGTCCACATTATCACATTATTTATTTGAGTTTAATGATTAGTTTTGTTCTGATACCACGTTAACTTAAAATTTCAAAGATGGGGTTTATAGCCACATCCTTTTTGTTCTTTTTTAGTAGGTGCCCTAAGCAGGTTTTTTTTTTTTTTTTACTTTTTTAAAAATTTATTTATTTATTTTTTACTTTTTAAAATTTATTTTATTTTTTTTTTACTGGTCAAGTGAAGCATTGGAAATTTTTTATTTATTTATTTTTTTTGAGACAGTCTTGCTTTGTCACCCTGAGTAGAGTACAGTGGCGTCATCATCATTGTAGCTCACTGCAACCACAAACTCCTAGGCTCAAGTGATGCTTCTCTCTCAGCCTCCTGAATAGCTGGGACCGAAGGTGTGCACCACTATGGCCGCCTAATTTTTCTATTTTTATTACCGGCTAATTTTTCTACTTTTAGTAGAGACAGTGTCTGGCTCTTTCTCAGGCTGGTCCAAACTCATGAGCTCAAGCGATCCTTCTGCCATGGCCTCCCAGAGTGCTAGGATTATAGGCATGAGCCACCGTGCCTGGCCCACTTTTTAAGTTTGAAATACCCTTACCCCTGTTGGGGTATTATTACAGAGTATTTGTAATTATCTGTTACAATCTAGTTGGGGAGATAAACAAGTGATCCATTTTAGGGCAAGGACTATGTTCAGGGTTTTATTTCCGCTGTCCATTGTAGAGCCCGTCATTAATTAGGCACCTAACATTTGTTGATTATTGAACAAATAAATACCTGAATGTTTTTTGAGACAGCTCATGCTATGTTATTTTACTGCTGACATAGTATAGTTTGTTTTCCCTGCCTCACCCCCACTTCCATTCCTTTCAGATCACAGCATATGGGATTTCTTTATTTTTCTTGGACCACTGAATTGTGTTGCTAATTCAAGAATTAGTCAGTAAACATGTGTCTTGTGGATGTCTGTGGCATTATATGTTTTATAAAATTTGAAGTGTCCCATTCTTCAAAATGAATGCCGAAGATAAAAGTACATCGCTAATAGCGTCACCTAGTTGTCTTGTCACCGTTTTCCTTTGTCACTCCCAAATGCTGTGGATCATCTTCTCTTCACTGGTGACTGTCATGGATCAACCCTCCAGGGTAGAAAGCAGTAGTGGGTAACTGGTTTGCTGAAGACTGAAACAAATGTCCAGAAGGAAGGGTGAATTTTAGTACCATTTCTTTCAACTTCTGCTCCTTCTAGACCTGGGAAGTCTCCAAGGGTTGCTAGCTATACAGAGCAGTATGGAAGCAAACCAGGTGATGCCTTTGGCTGACTTACTACCAGTCTGGTAGGGGTAACATGCCTCAGTCATGAATATTTTGTTTTGCAATTTAACCTCTTGTTAGTATATATGGTCTCCTTATTTTTTCTTCATCTGTAAAGACTTTTCTATCAGGTAGTCAATTTATAAAATTCTCTCAAGACTTTATGTATGGCCTGATTTGTGGACCATGGTGAGTAAATGTGAAGTTAAACCACAAAAAATTAGAAAATAAAATTAATTAAGACTGAAGGAAAAACGCTCCACCTGAAATGAAAAAGATATCTTTGAGAACTGACATGGTAATCTAAGTGTATGGCAGAACTTGTGGTTATAATGATCTGTTCATATAAAACTATTTAGTCATATTCAGTCACTATTTTTGAAGCATTATAGTGTTATATTAATATTATATCTCTTTATTTAAAGTATATAATCACTGGTCAGGAACTTATAATTCAAAGAAGCAAGACTGTAAACATGTACATGCCAGAAAGGAGGCACTAGGAAAGTACATATCACAGCGTTTACCCACATGCTGCACAAGTCCCAGGGCTGAGAAGTCCTTTTAAATCAGCTCCTGGAGCTCATCTCCAGCCTGAAGTGCTGAAGTGGCTACCTGTTGACAGTCAAAAGGAGCAGGACTGGGAGAGCCTAGGTGGTTCTGTGCTCCGGGTTCTACCTGTGACTCCATGCTGAGGCTGCTTCCCCTGTTGTGTTACTTTCACTCCAGTGCTTTAGCCCAGCTTCCCAGAAATAGTCTCTTTAATTGGGACTATCTCTGTGTCTTGATGTCAGTTGTTTCATTCTTAAAGATTTATTATGATATTAACCAAAAAGGGAGCACAGTTGGGAATTATTAATATTATTGACAGATATTTTTATAAGTAATCTAGATTTTGCTTGGCTGACCACCCATACTGCATTCTCCTTATTCTTCTGCAGTATTGTATCTGGCTTCTGGCCACCCTGTTCTTTCCTACTTAGCAGGGCCTGTGCCATCCCACTTAAGCTTTTCTTTGTTTATATGATTTCTATCTAATAAAATAGATTTATAGTTTGTTTATAAATCCAATGATGTTTCTTTTCTGGCTATCTCATGAATTCAGCTTCTTTTGGAAACAAGTGTTTTTTTAGCCTTCAGGTAACCTTGGTGTAATATAATTAGATCATCTTGGTTTCTAAACTTTGGAGATGTGTATTAATAGTATCTTCTGTATCCATAGGGTGTGGAATTCTTTGATGAAAAGCTGAATTCTTTATGTATGGCCTGGCTTGTGGACCATGGTGAGTAGATAAGTTAAAAGTAGACTATTATGGAAAGCCTGTGATTTTACTTATATCCCATGATGTTCATACATTTCCTTTTCAAAAGGAATCCTAATCCAACCAGATATTTGCCTTAAAGTCCAGTCCTCTGAATACAAATTTGACATTTCTACCAATTTTTATCGTAAATTTTATTTTATTTTCTCTATTAAACAATCTCTTTGCCCTGTTTCTTACTCATTGTATTATATTGTCTTCACAGTATCTCTTTTATGCATCTCTTTACTCCTTCTTTATCCCAGGATCTTGTTTGACCATGCCGTTATTGGTGTCTTCAACTATAGACTAGATTGGACAGGGATTGGAGTCAGGTGAAAGGCCTAGGTTGGAAGAAATGTCTACTTGACTTTTTTGAGGTGACAGCGAGAAGGATCATATACAGTGGGGCAGGACAGGATTCTTAAAAGTGGGAGACACCAGCTGTGCCCTAGGATAGAGAGGGTCTGAGTTTCTGTTTTTGGTGAAAGGAAGGCTTCTTGCTTGCATCCAGACTACTGCTACAATGCTAGGAGTGTGTGAGCTCAGGACAGGTAGGTAAGACAGCAGGAATGAGAAGTGACTTTCTGATGAGGTCTTGGGTAGCTGCATACCAGCCAGCAGTGGGTGGAAGACGAACCCTCTGTGCCAGGTCCCAGGTCTAGACTTGGCAGCTTCAGTGTAGCCTTGGACCTGTTCTGATGAGTGCCGCTGGGGGCTCATGTGACATTGTCCTTGAGCATTGATTCCATATTTTGGTGGTGGATACAATAGGTATCCTGTTTCAGTTCCACAATCTGATATATACTTTATGTATGTATTGAGTATATGTCTTTGTTCATCTGTGGGTGCTTATGCCTGCATATTTGGGAGGAATGAGGATATTTGGGTCTGGTTATACATGTAAGTGGTTTTGTTAAAGGCCTATTTGTATCATATGAGAGATAATATGATTGAGTGTGAAGAGGAAAGGTGTGAAAAAGTATGTGAAAATCTGCAAGGGCTTATATATGTGAATACTTCCCGTGTTTTCAAACTAGATTGTGAAGACTTCTTTTTTTCTTCCCTAAAGTTACCTTTTTATGTCCTGTTAGTTTTTTCTTTTTAAATAAAACTTAAATTTGGCGAATCATGGTGAAGAAAGTCTTCTTTTTTTGAAAACAGAATGTTTATATTATTTCTGATAAATAGTGGGAATGGCACATCCCAGCAAATTACCCTATACTTTTTTTGAAAGCTAGATTCTAGATTAAGACTACTTTATTCTGAGGAACTTTTTAAAGTACAAATATTCCACAAAGAATTAAATTCCTATTACCCTTTCTCTGTAGGATTGTTCTCTCTATGCAACTTAATTACCCCTTCCTCTTTACTGATTTTTTTTCTTCCAGTTTAAGAGTAGGAGAGGCCCTTGTTTATTGCACTGCTGATGAGGGGACTGCAAGCATTCTTTGAATCAATGAAATGGCTGCTCTGAAATTGTTCTATGCTTAATTAATCACAGGGGCTTTTTGTTGTTTTGCTTTTGCATTTTAGATAAGCAATATATAGTGATCACTGATCAGAGTTTTTGAAACTTTTTCTCCTCGTTGTTAAACTAGTAAAAGAATGTTGTGAAAAATCCAGGGAAGTATAAGGAAAAAAGTATTAGCTATATTCCTGTGGTTGAGTGGACAGTATTGATCAGAGGGAGGAATTTAGTAGGGGAATTTATTTTTTATATGAGAAAGTGTCAAAGTTAGTGAACATAGAGTGAGGTACACATTCAAAAAACCTTGCAAATCAGCCGGACCTTGAGGGGGGAAGGGGAAAGAGAGAGAAAGAGAAAGATAAAACAAGGAGAGAAAACAGGCAGAACTGTGGAATGGTTTGCATTCTTTTGACAACACAATTGAGAGGAGCCAAGAACATAGTAGGCATCTGGCCAAGTAGAGTTCAGGGCAGCTAAGGCTTGGTTCAAGGCTGAGCAGGTGTGTGCCCAGTCTCTGGTTACTCTGGCAGTGGGCTCCCTTGCTATGGTAATGGCATGATGATAAGAAAAAAACTCAAATGTATTAAAAAACAGTAATTAATTAGAGAGGGCACATGCTTTAGCTAGCTCCGTCTTAAGGGGAAGAGAGGATGGGAGTTGGGTCAAAGACAAAGACTATGATGTGAAGGGAAAGAATCTGTGCTATGGGTAAAACAGTTGGCTTTAACTTGCTCCATAGAGAGTGCTTCTGGGTATTACTGACGGCTTGTTTCTTCCTTAGACTGGTCAGTTTAATTGTTGGTGATAAGATGTATTGTTACTCATCTCTGCTTTCTCGCCTGTTCTTCTCAACATCATTGCCTGGAAGGATCCACAGACTTGGAAAAGCTGGATAGTTCTTGTCTGAAGGCTTGTATAAATTGTCTAGGCTTGGGACTGTGGCATGGGTAGCTATTCCTGCCCTTCCTGTTGATAATCCAGGCGGATTGGGCCTACCTGGTGAGAGAAGTGGAACACAGAATCAGTACCTACCGCCCTCGATTTATCCAAGCCCTGATTCTGAGTTTTACTGGATCTGTGAAGTGACACCAGGCTTGTCTTTGTTCATTGCTGTATATAGCAACTAATTGAGAGAAGACAGTAGCTCAGACCTTTATTATCTTTATGCCTTTGATAAATGATCTTGTAGGGCATTATTAGATCTTAAGGCACATTTATTCACAGAAGACATTTGATGTCTTACCTCAGCCTAAACAGTTTTAATGGAGAAGAAGCAAGTCGGTCTGTAGTTTTAATTTGCCCTTATATAGATGAGCACAGTGTCCTCTACACAGTCTCCTGGATATCTTTCTCTTCTCACTGGTCTTCTTTTTTCTTTTTCTTTTTTTGGAGATAGAGTCTTGCTCTGTTGCCCGGGCTAGAGTGCCATGGCATCAGCCTAGCTCACGGCAACCTCAAACTCCTGGGCTCAAGCTATCCTCCTGCCTCAGCCTCCTGAGTAGCTGGGACTCCTTGGTTTTCTTGATGGTGCTTGAATAATTTTGCTAAAATACCACATTGGCCATTGGGTCACATGTTGGCTTTAAAAATCCATCAGTGTTTTTCTTATCAGGTCTAAGTTTAGCTTTCAGGATACTCTGTGGTCTGGATCCACAGACGGTTGTCTAACCTTAAAGTCTCACAGGTTTCGGTTTTTCCCTTTGTGTCCTGGGTGCATTTTTCTACCCTTTCTAGGAATCACTCCCCTCTTCTCTCTACTTATACACATCCTCCCTAGTCTTCACTGCCCAGTGCAAGGTCTGTTTCTTTCCTGAAGCCTTTCTAGACCTCCCTGTTCACTTTCTCTGCAGCCTTCACTACACAGTGCCATACTTTGTTATAATTGGTCTAATGCCATGGTGACTTCTCAAGAGTGCATTTGCTTTCATTTCTCTAAAGTGTACACGACCTTTTAGGACAAGTGTCTTTTTTTTTTTTTTTTTTTTAAGAGACAGAGTGTTGCTCTGTTAACCAGGCTGGGGTGCAGTGGTACAATCATATCTCACTGTAACCTCCAATTCCTGGGCTCAAGAGATCTTCCCCCTTCAGCCTCGCAAATAGTGGGGACTACAGGCATGTGCCACCACATCTGGCTAATTTTTCTTATTTTTTATAGAGATGGGGTCTTGTTATGTTGCCCAGGCTGGTCTTGAACTCCTGGCCTCAAGCGATCCTCTTACCTTGGCCTCCCAAAGTGCTGGGATTACAGACGTGAGCTACTGCGCCTGGCCTGTATTCTTTTTGTAGCATGCAGTCACACATATTTGTTAATAATTGATGATGCATATAATGAGCTCCTTGCATCCCTTGCCTTGGACGTATACATTTTGAAACTATTTTGAAACTGTAACAACAACAAATTAATATATTATGTGTCATGGCTGAGCATGCTTGTTATTGCAGTATAAATCTATGTGGAGTGTTTGCAGAGAAGTTTTTAGTCCATGTTTGATGCTGATGCAAATAAACTAGGTTATGTTTATAAAGCAATAAGCAGTGTGAGACTGTGTTTTTGACTTCTTCTGCAGTATATGCCATCCGAGAAGCTGCCACCAACAACCTCATGAAACTAGTTCAGAAGTTTGGTACAGAGTGGGCCCAAAATACCATCGTTCCCAAAGTGTTAGTAATGGCAAATGATCCTAATTACTTGCATAGAATGACCACTTTATTCTGCATTAATGTAAGTATAATGTAGCCGTTATTGCTAAGTTCAGGGATTAAAGCAATTGTTAACAGTTTCTGAATTCTGAATACTGTTTTCTCTTTGGAATATATTGCTTATACTGATTAATTTAGATAGGGGATGAGAGAAAATGTCAATTTTAAAATTCATGTTAAAATCTGTGGTAGTATATTAAAAGTTGCAGTTTAGTTGTGAATTCCGGTCTAATTTTCAGATTCTTTGAATGCTACCTTGTGTTCCTCATTTGGATGCTCAAACTAGAAATATTTTCCTGTTGGTCAGTTATTACATTTCCTTATTAAATATTAATTTGTTTCATTAGATTTTTCGATTTTTTAAAATAGCAAGTGTTTTAAATGTGCCATCTTATTTATTTTTCTAGGCACTCTCTGAAACCTGTGGTCAGGAAATAACCACTAAGCAAATGCTGCCCATCGTATTAAAAATGGCAGGAGACCAAGTAGCAAATGTTCGTTTCAATGTGGCCAAATCTCTACAAAAAATTGGACCAATACTAGACACCAAGTAAGATTTTAGTGTTATTCTTGTTTTAAAAGTATATTTTAACTTTACCTTGTAGTGGAGAGTAATAGCTAAAATTGAGTTCAGTGATTTTTTTACTTTACTTAAGATCTGGGTTTATTTAAAGAAAATAATAAAGTACTTTACCAACCTTTTTTGATGATGTCCACTCTGACTTTTCTATTTAAGCTCTGTATATGTGTAGATCATTGTCTGAAGCTAATTTTGCTGAGAACTTCTTTAGAAATTATTTTGGATATTTGTCAAGTTTATAAGTGTTTTAAAATATTTTTAAAATTTTAGACTTCAGAAATTGCCAAAGAGCACATATATCATAAAGGACTTCTCTGGCCCACTAGACTGTCTGTCACAGGTAACACTTTTGAATTTCAGTGCTTTGCAGGGGGAAGTTAAGCCGGTACTACAGAAATTAGGTCAAGATGACGACATGGATGTCAAATACTTTGCACAGGAAGCTATAAGTGGTATGTATTTCTGTTTTCTGCCTTACAGCTTATGTTTTGGTTAACTGAGATTTATCTATATTATGTGAGTGGTGTTAAGTGGGCAGGGTGGTAAGTATTACGGGAGATAGGGAGGGTAGTGAGTTTCTGGAATGCTGGTGCCCTCTTTGTTAGAACCTTCTTGGCCCACCATTCTGTCATAAGTGAGCAGGCCATTTTCTCAGTTCCATGTCTAGGACTGGGTAGGAAGATGATTCTTATTGGTAAAAGCAGTTTTTAGTTTGGATTTTAATCAATTTTTGAAGTTTAACTTCTGGTTTGGCAGAGTAAAGAAAATGACTACAATGAGAAGTTCTTAGTTTCATGCTTTAGGATCGTTGTTGTGCTTAATATTCACATAGATCATTCGTGAACTTCTATACCACTAACCTGATTTTGTTTGGAATTTTCCAGTTCTTGCGTTGGCATAATCAGGAACAGGAGGGAAAAGCCTTTACAAAGTTCTTATCACAGATTTCTAGACTTTGTGTTCTTAAACTGGGTGGAGAAAATATGGAAAACCTTCAAGATCTCATCCAAGCAAACGGCAGCAACTTAGAAGAAATCAAATTTCAGTGACTTGATTCTTTAAAAGATGAAATGGGATTGTTTTTTACTGATCTTCCTTGTTGGGATTATTATTTAAAAGCCATTCTTATTAATCAATTCCTGACACTTGGTACAGTCATCTCTTGATTGTGTCCTAATGCTTTATCCGGCACCATCGGGGTTCCTGCATCCTCACTGATTAATCAGGCCCCAGCCACTTAATATTCTGGACAGAGCCTGGATGGGTTTGGATCCAGACATGGAGTGGAGTAATTCTCTTGATGTTTACATTTATATTTGTGTCTCTCCATCATTCCACAGTTAAATGTACGTGTTTAGAATAACTTCATAAATTTTCTATTTGGGAGCTACATTGAGACTTGACTATAGTGAAAACCACACTTTCCTGGATTATGATGGTCTGCATTGGTGTCATGAAACAGGAATGTGGAAGCTCAGGGTTAATGTATTGGTTGTTTTGGTTTTTATTTGCTTGATTTTGACTGTAATCATGTCATTCAGAAACCTGAAGTGTGGATGCATCTTACTGCTAATGTGTGATGTTGACACTTAATTTCAACAGCTTACCACTGTGACTGTATTCAAAAATACTTCTCTTTCCTGAGAAACTTTTATTTTAGTGCTTCCTAATAAGCAGTTCTATTTCCTTGTAAGATTGCAGTTTTATATTTCAAATGAGTATAGGAACAACCACAGGTATAATACTGAGTAGATTTCCTACTCCTCTTGGTTGTTTTCAGTATTAACATCTGGTCATTGCTACATTGTACAATAGCTTTCCAAACTGAAGTTGCCCTTGCTAATTTTTTAGTATGGGTGATGCTGTAATCTTATCATTTGAAGTATTTGTTTTTCTACTTTTATAGTAAAACCTCATTAATTCTGAAATTTAAGATAATGAGTTAACCTGAGGAGTTTACTGAAGCAAATTAATAGACTTTAAGGAAGCTGTTTGAACTACTTAACAGCTTTAAAGCTCTCTTTAAAAAGCACCCATTTACTGTGTGATATGCCAAGTACCAGTCTTCTTAATCATATAAGACCTTCCATGAGAATCTGTAGGAGGCCACACCTTTTTAAAGATACAGTTCACTCTTTATGTATTTTGTGGAGAAGTTAAATTCTTTTTAAAAAATTATTTATGTATTTCCCCTAATCAAACTGATCTTATCTCTAATGAATTCTGGTTAATGAGGTTTTACTGTAGCTTATTTTTCTCTTTGTGCGTCTTGTTATGTAGTTGCTTGTTTTCATTTTGGTTTTTGAATTGCTGATTTCATTCACAGCCTCTTAAAACTAGGGAGCCCTGTTCTGTTTTGTGAAGGTCCAAAAGACTCCTATAAAACTTTGTACATTAAATAATTACATAAAACTAAATACTTTCAAGTTTATCATACCTTAGAAAAACAGAACAGAAATTTTAAATCAGAAATTATCTGCCTGCATTTTAGACTGCCAAATAACCTTGTAGTAAGTTTCCATTGTATAACTTTAGGCCAAGGATTAAATATTTTCCTAAGAAAAAATCTTTTTCTACATTTTCATTTTAAGGCCTTAAACTATTATGCTATAAACATTTTAAATTTTAGTTTCATGGTTATTTCTTATGACCTGCAAGTTATGTTTCTCTTCATTGAATTTCACGTGTGAGAGACTTTGTCTTGATGCTTGAAACAATTTGCATTGGAACCATTGCTTTACTCTTTATTGGAAATACCATTTTCATTGGTTTGGGGACAGACTTAAGAGGCCTTGTGTATCCCCCTGGGGAACCCTGTGCATGGACTGTTTAAAAGAAAGACAGTAGCTCTTGACAGCTCAAGCATAGGTCATGGAGCTCAGGTGGGGCCCTGTCTTTTGGGGGTCACGGTGAGGAGCTTCATTGTTTCTTTCTGACTTAAGCAATAGGGAATCCCTTTTGTTAATTCTTAAGAATTGTTTTTTGGTTCATTTTATCCATGGATTAGTTTTCCTATCTTCATTTCACTATAATATAAGCTCTAGGAGCTCTGTAAGGGCAGGGATTTTTGTCTGTTTTGTCTTCTGTATCACCAGCACCTGGAACAGTGTCTGGTGTACATAATAGGTGCTCAATAAAAATGTGTTCTGTGAATGAATTTCTAAAATCTGTCCTCTGGCGTATTGTGTGCGTGCAATAAGTCATCAAAAATACCAGATTGTGTCTCATTTTCTCATTGACATAATTAAAGACTTCTGCTCTTAGGAAACAAGCTTTATGTGGCCCTTCTCCAGTCTCCTGGCTTAGGCAACAGTTGTGTGTGGATTTGTCTGATTGCCTTCAGCATACATTGCTGTTGTTTTTCATCCTAGTAAGTTTACATCAATTGTTTGGTTGATTAGGAAAGTAAAGCAGAGACACACACACACATAACCTATGCCAATAAAAATGTCTCAGCCACAGTGGAATTCACCTTTGTGTTTCTTTCTACAATTTGTGTGGGGTTTACCCCAACAGGTTTAAGAGACCAGATCTTGTTTCTCCATCTGTGCTGCCAAGAAGATGTGAACCCAAAGATACATCTTGTTTCATAAGAAAAAAACGTTAATATGTGGAGCCTGATGAGGCCTTGTTGAAATAATGGGCAGCCCTCTGCTCACAGAAATGCCACAAGTTGGCCACCATGATGCAGGGCCCCTGGGGGTCTTTGCTGGACACCATCTGACTCAACAGGGATGGCAGCCTGTTGCCGTCCAAGTTGCTTGGATAGACCTCCAGGGGAAACAAACATGTCATTCCTGACCCAGTGGTTAAGTTGTGTTAATGCTTTCTTGTTGCAATTTTGTTCCTTTATTAACCACTGTGTTGTCACTAAGCTGAAAGTCTAGTACTTTCCCATAGAAATCACATTGGTTCCATCCCCCCTGGGGATGGCAGGGCAGGGCAGGCAGGCAAATAAGCTGGGTGCTTGTCCTATCCTCTTGCCTTTTACTTCAATTCCTCTGACTTTTCTTTATTGTGACACTCTTAAAGCCTCCTGTTTCTCCACTGCTTGGATATAAAACTAAAGGGAGAAGGCCCTGTCACCATGGTCTTCTTGTTGTATCAGATGAGGTGATTGCCGGCCGATGTTATGTAATTGTTTCCCTTTGATTCTCCAGTATTCGTTTCCATCCAGTTCCTTGCTCCTCTCTTTCCTATTCCCTCACATGTCTCCAGTCTTCTCTGTACCTAGAATAGTCTGACTATCCCGTTTGCCTCCACGAGCCTGCTGTTTTCCAGGAAATTACATAATGTTCAGTTGAGATGGAAATCTTCTGGAGGAAGAAGAGAGTTTAATTACTCATTGCGTAGAAAAGCCAAGTCATTTCTTTCTCCAGAGTTGTTCTCTTAGCTGGTGTTATTAGTTCTGAAAGGAGCTGGGCCTTTTTTGTCTGGTAGGGCTTTTGTAGGCCATTCATAACCAAGATGTGGGGAAGCACCCCGCTGGGCACCATGAGGCCCCGTGGGGCAGCACTTTGTAGGGCTTCTGAGGGAAAGGGACCTTAAATAGGGCCCTGAGTTGAACCAGCTTTCTCTGCCCAGGGGCCCTTGTCCTTGTAGGTTGCTGGGCTTCCCATCCTGGTGCTGGGACATCCAAGGGTACCCTGGCCAGGAGGTACAAGTGGGCTGGGGAGGGATGTGCCTGGTCAGGGACAGTTATAGCACCGCTGTCTGTATCTCTAGCCATGGCACAAAGGCTGAGGAAGCTAGATTTTCCTGTGAAGGACAGTGAAGCGCCCAGCACCCCTGGGGCTGAAAAGAACCACTTCCTGAGACCCAGACTACCTGGAGAGGACACTGGGAAGGTAAGTGCCTCAGAAGCCTGGGGCCGAGTCCTGCCCTCTCAGGGCTGAGGGCAGCCAGTGTGGCCTGGTGCTCAGGGAGTTGCGGCCGGATAGGCAGAGAAGCAGTACCTCTTACTATGTCCCCAAGGGGACAGCCCATTTTAAGGGCCAGGAGGGTATATTTTTGAAGCCAGTTGCTCTGTTTTGCTGTCTGTATTATGGGAATACTTTACGAGGAATGGGCTCGCTGTCCAGACCTCTGTCACTCTTGTGGCTTGAGGTCTATCCTGTCTCTCATCTTGCCCCAGTCAGAGACAGCGAGACCCAGGCAGCAGACAGAGGTGCTTACAGGCAGGAGCTACTTCCATTTTCCTCAGTATATAGAAAGTGATTTGCTACAGTTCTTCTCAGGTTGTTATTTCCATTCAAGATAAAAATAGTTTCTTTCAAGTTTTTCTGTGTAATAGTTCAAATGTTTCATAAGCCCCATTTGATGCCACTCTGCAGGGGGAAGGTGTACAAAAGGTTCAGGTCAGCAATCAAAGTTGGTGCTGGCCACTGCCCAGGGCCATTCATCAGGAGGTGATTTATGATTTACAGATACATTCAGAAAAGGAGCACGGAGAGGCTCAGCCTCCTCGTGCTGATGTCAGGCTGCATTTAGTTCGCTGGGAAGAATTTGGCAGTCTCACACCCACTCCAGTGGGTTTGCTTAGTAAAAAGTCTGACATCAAAAAGTCTGCCTTTAAATCTCATGGCTTTTCATTTTATGTGAACAGAGGCCACGAGAATGATTTTCCCTGTTGTCCAGGCCCTGAACTGCAGTCATGTACCTTAGAATGTTCTCACCTTCCTGCTGGGCTGCACACTTGTCCCTGGCAGCTCCAGCCAATCCTGCAGGGGCTGTGCAGTGGGAGGAAGGGCAGGTGACTGCTGCTGGTGGCCTCAGCAGGCCCGGGACCCTGACAAACAGATGCCCGAGGTGGCCAGCCCTTCCCGTCCTCACATCCACTTCATAGAACTTGGCCTTAGGGAAGAGAGCTTGGCTGAAAGAGCAGGATGGTGTTACATTTTTCAGGCCTAAACCATAGACTTAAAGTGGAAGAAAGGAGTTATGTTTTCCTACAGATTCGGGGCCAACTACTCATGCCATTAAATGCATGGTATGCGCCTGACACCCGTGGGACAGGGAGGTGGCCTCCCCATGGCCGACTCGCTCAGCTCTGAAGAAGGCCCCTGGCCGGGCCTTCCACAAGCTGAGGACGCAGTCTCAGCTGCCATTCCTTGAGCTTCGGTAACTGCAGCACCTTGTCAAGCACTCGACCAAATCTCATTTAATTCTCACAACAACCCTAGGTGGTAGGTGCCGTCATCTGTGTTTTTCAGGTGGTCGTGAATCTCCCCCAACTATGTCGTATCTACTTGGGACTCTTTTTCAGGAGTGGAGGCCTGGTGGTTTTAGGCCTCTGAGGCTGCAGTTCATTTAATCCAGAAAAATCCCCTGCCTGGTGACTCAGGGAGCCTTCCCTGCATTTGTTTCACTTAAGGAAAATGACCCGAGGGTGAGATGGAAAGGGAATTGGCTGTTGCCAGGCAGAGCCCTTCATGTCAGGGGCCAGCAGCCAAGTGAGTGATCCAGGAAGTCATCCAATTGCAAACCAGAAATCGTTCTTAACCCCTCACTGTCTGCGGTGCGTTGTAAACTCGCCAATCTGTCCAAATGGAGTAAGGGTGAAGGCAGAGCGCTGGAGAGCCCTGGGAACTCCTCAGTCCTCAGGTAGCCTCAGGGGCCCTTCAGGGAGCCATCTGACCCTCCGGGCTGGGCCTGCGACCATTAGGTCCAAGAGAAAATGGCCCCAGGGGTGACAGCCAGTTCCTCTTGGTGAAGGGTGCCTCCTTGGCACCCTTGAAGTCTGCAGAGGTGTCTGTGTGCTGGATGTCACATGCGTCCCCGCACGCAGGACCTGCCAGGGAGCGCCGGGGGCCACCTCCCACACGCTGCTCTGCTGCTGGTTGCTGTCTGGCAGAGTTGCTGGCAGGCCTCCGTCAGACAAGGGTTAACAGGGGATTTGTTTATTGAATCACGAAGTAGCTGTCACATGATTTTAATCAAAACACCATTTCCCTGACAACAGTGATGTCAGTCTTGTTATTGCAGGAAGGAGCAGCTGTGAGGGACATTCAGTCTCCATTCCCAGCCCAGGTTTGGAGACTAAAATCAAGTAAAGCATCCATAAATAATGGTTGCAGACACTGACTTTCTGAATCCACCCTCCTCTTCCTTGTCTTCTCTCTGCGTCCAGATGGTTCGTCCTGTACACACGCTGACCAGAGGCAGCCCCTGCATCCCGAGTCTCAGCCCAGACCTCACCTTCTGCATCCCTTGTTCCTTCTACTCTTGCTTCTACTGCTGATTTTTCCTTTTTTCTTTCTTTCTTTCTTTCTTTCTTTTTTTTTGACACAGGATCTTGCTCTGTCACCCTGGCTGGAGTGCAGTGGTGTGGTCATAGCTCACTGCTGCCTTGAACTCCAGAGCTCCAGAGCAGTGATCTTCCTGCCTCATCCTATGGAGTAGCCAGGAGTAACAGGCACACACCATTGCACCCAGCTCTGTTTTCTGTATTTTCCCCAAACCCAGAGAGTCACCTGGGCCCCCAGGGTCTCTGGCCTGTGTCTTCTGGCATCTGTCTGTTCCCTGCATCTAAACCCGCTCTTGCTGGTGAACCAGGCTGTTCTGGCCAGCCTGAAGAGGGGACCATCCCGCGGCTCAGTTACCTTGCCTCGTACTGGAGCCAGCTTCCAGGAGCAGGGAAGGGGCTGCTAGTCTGTGTCCTTCCAGATTCAGCAGGTTGGGGGGCCCAGGTGCTGCCCTGAGGGTCTCAGGGCAATCTGAGGAGCTCCTCAAGGGCCCGAACTCTGGGCCAGAGGATTCGTTCTCTCGAACCCATAAATACTACAGGAGGCTGAGTCCAGCCTGAGGACTGACAACAAAAACCAAAGCCCAAGGACACCTGATCCCGTCCCCAGTGGCCTCCAGCTAAGAGAATTGGATCCCGAAGTCCACCAACACGTCAGAAGTAGGCTGGTCACAGGACCTGCTGGAGCAGTGTCCTCAGGCTCTGGCCTCCTTTCGGTGCCTTCCCCACTGTGGGGCTTACAAACTGAGCAGCTTCTGCACGGGGAGGCTCCCCCGGGCCTTCCTTCCAACCTTCTCCACCCAGGAGTTTGACCTAAAAGCTGGAGATGAAAAAGCCCTCCTAGATAGGACATAGATTCTTAAGGATGTTCTTATGTTTATGGTACCCAGGGCTTGTGCTACCCAGAACTCATTTCTGAAAATTCAGAAATCCTGGGTCAAAGTTCTTGGTTCTTAACCTGGAGCAGGTGGTCAGAATAGGACAATCACTGTTACATCTGGGAAGAGAGATTTCCCAGGCAGCAAAAGCAGCCATTTTCTGTGTCCAGTGTTGGGACAGTTAAGAGTTAAAGCAAGATAGACAGGATGAGATACTATGACAAGCCATTTGGGGGCACTGGGGGAGTCTCCATGTTAGAGAGCTCTGCCATGCCAGGCTGCATTTGGACCTCGTGATAAACGTGGGAGCTAAGAGCCGGCCGTGGTGGCTCACACCTGTAGTCCCAGCTACTCGGGAGGCTGAGGCAGGAGGATCACTTGAGCCCAGGAGTTGGAGGCTGCAGTGAGCTATGATCTTGCCACTGCATTCCACCCTGGGTAACAGAGCAAGACCCTGTCTCTAAAAAAAAAACAAAAACCTGAGAGTTAAGTCAGCCAGCCAGTGTTTCAAGTTCCAGTTGGCACTACCAAGCCTTCACAATGATTTGCCCAGGTTAGTGACAGGGCTGGGAGTGCTGCCAGAGGCTGAGGACTTGGTCAGAGGTTCTTTGCTGCCTCCCAGACAGAGAAGGGGTAGGCACCCCCCTCCCTGGAGGGCCTTCATGGCCAGGGTGGCTTCTCCCAGGGCCAGGTGCCTGTGCTCCCCAGCCTTGCTCCTTGCCTGGCCCTTTCAGCCCTGGGTTCCCTCCCACTGCCTGCCTGCCCTTTGGCCATCACTTTGCTGGCACAGGGACCCTGCTAAACACTCTGGCTTCTCTAGTGAGCAGAAGGCAGTTCTACTGGGTCCCAGACCAGAGACAGGGAGGCCACAAACTCAGGGTCCCTTGCATGGTGTGCTTGGAAGAAAGGCCTTGGTAGCTTTTCCTCAGTTCAGTCGTGTCCCATTGCCAACTGTGCAGGTGGCCCTGGAGTGGTAATGACCAACTCCTCAGGTCCAGAGTTCTCAGTCCGGCCCCTTTTTGGGCATCTGAGGCCCCCTTATTTCTTGCCTTTGGGGAGTGAGGAGGGAGATTGATGGAGAGTTCTCTAAACCTACGTGAGGGAGAGAGTGACTCAGTTTTCCTTTCAAGAGGCTGAATCCCTAATGCCTCATTTCCTTCAGGCCCAAATTTTCTGAACTTTCTGCCCAGCTAGGTGTTGGGGGTTCAGCTCCAGGGAAGTTGGCGTCCCATGGCGAGGTGTCTTCCCTCCTCCTTTCCAGGCACTGCACTTGGCCGCTCAGCCCAGCACATGTTCTGCCTGGGCCTGGAACCCATTCTCTTTGCCAATTTCCAACAGGCTCTGAGTCAGTCATCCCTAGGAAAGCCCCTTAGAGGCCTGTTCAAAGTGAGGCATCAGTAGGAAGGCTTGTGACAAAGCCCATCTAGCAAGCTTTCCGCTGGGCCTGAGGTCTGGCCTTGGTGATTTGTGATCACAGCGTCACACCTGGGCGGAGGCAGCTATGCCAGTGATGGCTCCACGTCCAAGGTGAGGGCCCAGCCTCTTCACTTCAGTCAAGACCCACATCTGTCTCCTAAGGGACATGACTTAGCATAATCCACGCACCATATTCTATCCCCTGAGAGCTGTGCGGCCTTTGAAGTCACCGGCTCAGAAGGGCAGAGCTGAGCTGTCGTTGGCCTCTAGGGCAGGGCAGCGCTGGTCTGTGCAGGTGGCATTTCCTTTGTAGCCACACAGCGCCCAGAATTTAGTACACAAAGCCCAGAACGTCCTCCCAAAGTGCCCAGGGTGCAGGCAGAGCATAGGCTCCCTCTCATCTGGATCCACCCAGGGAAGGATTGGAATCCCCTCAGCAGGACAGGTCCCTATAAGAGCTTCAACTCTGAGAAGCAGGGAGGCTGAGTCGGGGGTCCTTAACCTTGGTCCATGGGTGGGCCTTAGGGGATCCAGGAATCAATACCTCTCCTGAAATTCTATGTCCCAAGATGTGTGTCTATGTACATGATTTTGGGGAAGAGAGCCCAGTGCTTTTGTCAGCACGTCAGAGGGACTGGGATTCCTCAAGATCTGGTGGGGCAGAAAGGAGCAGCCTCAGGCCTTGTTTGCACACACCCTGTGGAGACGGAGGGCTCTGGATGACTTGGGAAGTGTGGGCAATGGCGGGCGGTTCTGTCCCTGAGCCTGGCCTGGGTGTAGGGTGCAGGGCCTGCGGTTGCCACAGGGTGCAGCCCTCCAGGGTGTCTTGGGGCGCTGGAGACCTGACTGGCTGCTGAGGTTCTGGCCAGTCTGTTATTTTTGCCCATACTCTGGGCATTGGGGTTGTTTTTGGCAACATAGAATAAAAATGGAGAAATTTGGTGGAAAAGGGAAAAGTTTGCGAAACATCATTACTGAAATGTAGTGCAAATTGAAACTCCGTGATACTGAACTCTTGGGTAGTCAAGGGACACACCGCCGACTTCAGGCAGGACTGAGAGTGCGCGGTGCTGGGGCAACAGCAAGTCAGCTCTGCCTCCTGCACCATTGCCCTGCAGCCAGCTGCCCACCCCCAGGTCGGAACCGGCGCAGTTCTATAGCATGGGCTCAACTGGAATCATTTGAGGAAAGCCAAATCCCAGTTGAGCTCCTGCTGCCAGAAAGCAGGATTTAACACTGCCCTTTCACTCAGGGTCTGGCACCAAAACGCCCAGAGTCAGAGAGCAGCTCTTCTCAGCCAGTGGATTCTCTGGCACCCTGAGGGCGTCTAGTTGGGTCTCAAAAGGGTGCCTGTCCCTGTGAGGGAGTCCAGGGTGTGTATGGGCACAGCATGGAGGCCTGGCAGACCCCAGAGAAGATGTGACATTGTGACTAAGTAGCAGTGTCTTTTGCTGGCCTTCCTGGCAGCCTGGACGGAGCCCCTCCCCACAGCTGGCCTGCAGCTTGTCTGTCCTGGGGGGCCAGACAAGAGCCTTGCGAGCCTGCTCCCCTCCTACCCAGGCTACCTGGGCTGATGGGTTTTGCCCTGAGACTCTGGAAAGCAAGGAGCAGTCATTAGGCAGTGCCCAGCGGGGCCCTGTCCCCGTGCAGGCTGTGGTTAGCAGTGCTTCCGTCAGCGATCTGCAGTGGCCAACGTGTACTCAGGCGATTCAGAGCAAGGTATTATTTACCCTGCTGACGTCAATGAGAATATATTATCCACTGTCCTTTTCTGCAGCCTGAAATGAGCACCAGAGCTCAGAGAACACAGCCACTTTCCATACTTTTAAAATTCCACCCAAGGCCCTATCTCATTAACCTGACATTCATATCACCCAGGCTCTTAGAAAACAAGTTGTTTTTATTTTAATTCAAGAGGGTTGGAAACATAAAAACAGTACATTTTCCTTGCAGAAAATTACCCCATTTAAATTACCATTTGGTACAAAGATCATTTATTACACTGCATTTTAGGCAATTTTCTAACATTGAGTGACAGGTTACACTTTGATTTTTTTCACATTGGAGCTATTATGATTTGCACTCAAAATACCAAAGCTATTGAACTCACCAATTTTTTCCTTAGTAATTAAAAAAAAACACAGAAAAAATAACTACAATTAGGTTAACTTTATCAAAAGTAACTCTTTCACAGACCAAACATCCAGCAAAACCACCCTCCTCCCTTCAGAAATAAGCAATAACCTTGCCCTTTCTACAAAGTGCAAATATCTCTGTATCCCTTTTATTTCTTAAACTGCAGTCCCCGAAGTGAAGCAAACTTCCTGTTCTCTCTGCTTCTTTCCCCTTCAGAGATTTTGGTGAAGGCAGATTTCTTTTACCAGTAGTAGTGAGATCTCACCACTTGAATTTCCTTGACTGAGCAAATCTTGAGCAGATAGGCATCACACAGCCAGCGGCGAGGCCCAGTTATCTGTATTTACTAATGTAACATCATTCCATTTGGGGTCATATTTTTCCAGGATGTTGTTTTATACTGCTATTTTTAAAGCTCCCCCCTACCTACGCACTTTGGCTCTGAAAAGACAAAGTATTCAATAAAGTATGTTATTTTTTTAATTCTAAAAGTGTCTAATAAGCACTTTTACTTAATGGATTGACTGTGAAGAAACGTTACTCCCCTCGTCAGGACAAAGGCCGAGTTTGTGACTCTTCTCTGAGCAGTCCCTTTTCCTGGGGTTGAATCTGGTGGCCTGCAGTAGTGGCCTGATACTGTGCAATTCAGCTCCTTGGCAATTGAGGAGGGATGTGTCCTTCCATCATATAATTCTATAGGAAATTGTTTTGTGTAACTTGGAAAAACTAGGTGTCTTTGATGTGAGCCTAAACTTCTGTAGTTAACCGGGCACTCAGAGGATGGCCAATCTGTGGGTCTGTGTCTCCCTCAGCCGTGTTCCGTGCAGGGCCACCTGGACGGCTGCAACGTCACCTAAAGGGCACCTCCCCCCCCAAGCCAGGCAGCTGTCCAGTGGAGAATGAGGTTGTGGGAACAATGTCACATTCACCTTGTGTTTGACCAAAATGGGGGCTTTGTTTAGACAGTTGTTCGCTTCTGAAAAGAGTCAGATGGACGGGGAAAGACAGGGCTTCTCACACAATGAGAAGCCAGAGAACCCAAACCAGAAGCAGTCAACCCAAGTCCTTGTCCTGGGCTCCTCCACGCACCAGCGCTGTGACCTCGGATAAGTCACGCAAACTCCCAAGAGCTTTGGTTTCCTCAGCTGTGAAAAATAAGGACAATAACTTTCCAACTAATTTCAGAGTTGTTGTGAGGATTCGAAGAGATTACTTGCAAAAGTGCTTGGTAAACTCACATATAAATAAAAGCTATTGCTCCTTGTGGACAGGCGAGCCATTGGGTAGGACCCATCGAAATTCTAAGTCTGTGGGCTGTCCTGCTGCCTGCTTCTCAGTCTATGCACTAGCATGAGCCCCAGTCTGCCAGTGTGTTGAAATCTGCCCAGAGAGGGTGTGGACAAAAGATGGCGGTGCAACTAGGATGGCTATGAGTCTTCCAGAAGCAGCCAGGCTACTTAATTGGGAAAAAAATGATAAAATAAGTAAGTGAGAGGGTGCTGGGAGATCAGAGACTCCAGGGCCTGGAGTTCACCCTTCTGCTGACAAGGGGCAGACAAAGAGCCCTGTAATTACCGTCGCTTCCCTGGGCCACAGTCCAGGAAGGACCGTGCTATGGAACCTGTCAGAAGGGATATATAAATTTTTAAAATGTTTTTTGTCCAGCTTAGAACAGAGGCAGATGATACTGTTCTTGTCTTCCCCACATCACTCTGAAGATAAGTTCTGTAGAAAAATCTCCAGAAGTAACAAAATGATCAAAGTGCCCTGCCTATACAGTGACTCCAACTTACTGCTTGTTCTCCAGTTTTTACCTTTGATGTCTAGGCACAAAGAGACCGAGCGGCTCGGGTGGCTTCCGAGGAGGCAGTAGAGGCAGCCCAGTTTAGGGGTACAGATGCAGCCAAGGTCAGCCCGGGCACAGGGATTCAGCAACTGTTCACTGGGACCAGTGTTGACAATGACACTAAGTATTGTCTCTGAAGGAGGCCGAATGTGAAAAAGTTATCTGGGATATGAATTTTCTTTAAACCAATAGGGAGCTTAAGTGTAACTGTTGATAGAGACTTTTAAATGTCATCCAGAGTAGAAAAACTGTGACCCCAATATATTTATTAATCTGGGGCTGGACTAGAGGCTGCAGGACCCACGCAAAGGACACACCACACATGATGTCCTCGTGCCTGCGCCTCACCAGAGGCTGCTCTGAGGCCCACACCTGGGACCTGTGACCAACTAGGACTAGAAGCTGCTGCTGTGCACCTTTCATTAGTCTCTGGCTGATCACCTGATCACTCTCTAGCTGAGAGTGTACCCTCTTCCCAAGTCTAACACCTGGACAGAATTCTTTAAGGAGTTCCCTGCCTTTAGGTACTAGTGACACCCGGTGCATGGGCAGAGAGATCGGTCAGTCCCCTGACAAATCCCTTCTGCTGGGGCCGTCAGTCTGCTGGTGGTGGGGGACAAGGTAGAGGCGATACTCCCACAGGGTGGTCCTCCCTCCCATCAGAGCATAGGGCCCCCTATTACTCCAGGGGCCAGAGTCAGGGAGGAGCACAGAGGCGAGGGCTGAGTTCAGTCCCAGGCTCCTGTTGTCTCACCTCAGCTGACTCCAGGCCCCAGTCTAAACACCTGGAAGTTTTTTATTTCGGAGGGAGAAAGGGCCATGACTTTCTTAAAAGGCAAAATTGGACACAGAAAAGTAGTTTTGCTCCTATCTGCACTAACAATCCTTGAGTCCCATCTCTGGTCCTCGTGGTGGCCACAGTCCCCCGTCCAGTGGGTTGTGGAGGCTGCTGGTACAGAGAACTGTCTGCCCCCGTCCCTGTCCCCAAGGTGGCAGGGGGCAGTGCAGGCCTGGTGGGGCAGAGGTGCTAAGGGGGTGGCTGGGGATGGTCAGCGTAGCTCACTGGGAATTTAAGAACAGGACACCCGCCTTCTGTTGTGTTAACATGCTCTATTTGCCTTACAGGGCCCAACATATCGGTTGCATGTAAATACTAGAGACACGCTTGCCCAACTGGAAATTTCAGAACTAGCGCATTTTTCCCAAAGCAGAGACTAATACCCCTGGATTAAAAAAAAAAAGAACATAAAAAATAAAGAAAGTACCACACATATTGCACTTTTTGCCAAATGAAATTTTTACCTCATGTTCATCTCACCAAAGTCTCTTCAGAGGAGCCTGGTTTACAAGATAACAAAGCTAACGATTATCATACAGTAGTGTACACACCGCTAACGTGAAACAGACTGGAAAGCAAGTCAGTATTTCAAAGTAGCCTCTCATAAAAAGAGTGGTACTAAGCCATCGTAGTGTTACTTTAGTGTTTATGCAGAAAGAACTGCTTGGAAGCTTCCGTCGGTCACTCGTTAGGGAACAGAACAACAGAGATGATCAGACAGGGCTGAGCAAACCTGCTGACCAACAGAACCAGTCTCCTCTCACCAGCTTACATTTCAGTAAATACAGATGGTTATGGAATTTATTGATTTCTGCTTGAAATAAATGAGATAAGCAAATAGAGCTTACAACACAGGTCCCAGCAGGAGGGGTCGTGCTCTTCACCAGGCAAGTGTCCAGCTGCCGCCATGTCTGTCGGTTCCTGTTGGGCCTGGCTGCTGCTGGCTGCCTCCCCATTTCTCTCTGGGTCCCTTACCCTTCCAACCTGCAGCCTCTCTGCAGTCCCTCATCTGTGGGCCTCACTGTCCTGCCATAGCTCCTAGGTCTCCTGGGCTAAGTGGCTCCCGGCCTTGTTGGGGGGCAGGAGTTTACGCCAATCTGTAACTGTACCATTCCTGCAGTTCTGAAATGAGTGGCCCCCATTTTCAATCTGGAAGGCATTTTAATTTTGTAAATATTACAGCACTCCTGTAGTATATTTTGGGAAAACATCCTCCTTCAGTCTAAACAAGTCCTGTTTTATAACTAGCTTCTTTTGCAAAGACTTAAAACAGATTAGAGATCTTAATGAAATGATCTCTTAAATGAAATGATGCTCCTTATTTCACGAAATCATCAATCTTAAGCATGGGGAGGAAAAAGCAATCCATAGAAGGAACTTAATTCACTCTTCCTGGACTGTCACTGTGTTATTAAATCACAGAAATGACAGCCCCTACACTACCCTTTCCTGCTGACACCCAGAGTCCAACCCCAAGCACAGGGCCTCTGCAAAGCATCCTGGCACCGACCTGGAGCCCCAGCAACTAGGCAGACTCTGGCTGGTGACAAGAACTGCAAGTTACTGGCACCGCTAGGGGTGGGGCCGCAGGGCCAGAATGGGACTCCCTAGGTTTTCCATGCTTCCCCTCGCCTATCTGGACACTTACTACAAAGAGGAAAGGCAACTTAAAGGTGTTTTCTAGATGCAGCATCGGTGTAGTATCTCTCTTCTTTGTGCTTTAAGGAAGATGCTTTGTGCTTAACGCATTCATCTGCTGATAGGACAAGCCATTCTAAAGGACAGAAATTATAATCTTTATAAATAATACTGAATTTGTAACACCTGGATGTTACTGTCCAAATGACAGATTACTCATTACTTCTAGGTTTATAGTTAACTAGCTTTAGCATCTATTTTTCACTTACTTTGATGAATGAATTGGAAGGGTTGGTTCAGTTTTACTAGTAATACAACGTGTTTGGCAGATGATCTGCTTAAATGGTTAACACATCTGTGGTTCTTTGAATATTGCTGTTATACTTGAACGTTTCACTACAAGTCAAAACTTTAAGGAAATTAAGAATGCTGATTCCCACATGGTGGAAAACAAACTCTGAAGTGACTTTGGATTTAGCATTGACATAAATGGAAAACTGTTGGTTTCTACAGAACAGAAAGAATTAAAGCATGATCTGGGGGGAAAGGCACAGCACTACCACTTCACATGGGACATAAAAGTTCATTTTTCGTGTCCTTAAAATTCTAAGCCCTATATGAAACTGTCCAAATATACAAAGCTCAATAGACTACTAGCAACATATAGTGTGAGTCAGAGTAGCTGTTACATGGTAAAAGAGACGACAGGGCCTCCGGAGCCCAACTGCCCCAAACCAGAAGTCTCCACAAGAGACTGTGCAGAAAGAGCCTGTCTTCCCCGGCCCGGGGCTGGTGCTCTTGACGCCTTCTCGAGTTTCTCGCCCCTGTCTCCATTAGTGGGTCTCCTGTCGGTTCTACGGGTGACGTCTTTGGAGCCCTGAGCATATTCTGACACTCAGCAACCCAAGGGTACCTTCTCACGACGTGTGTTGTCTGCTCCCAGATGGAGACGACGGCCGGTCTCAGGGGTCAGTACCAGCTGTTATTATTTAGTGGCCCCTGAGACAGCCCACGCTCCACTGCTCTGTGACAGCCTTGGGGACAACTTGCATCAGCAGCTAAGAACTTATGATTCAATGACAAAGTACAACTTTCGCTTATTTCCTGTGTATTAAATTTCATTATGTATTCTTGATTGGCCTTGAAGCAACACGTTGTTGCTCAGCTTCAGTGAAAAATATATTGCCTTTTTTGTTTGCCCATATAGATGCAATGGCACACGGTTTTCCTGCTTTCACCAGGGTTTCCCTTGATAATGAACTGGTGTAATTCTGCATAAAGCCTACGTCTGAATGTCTTCTTCTTATAGAAACAGTTGGTGCCTCCCTCGAGAGCTTGCTCCCCTCAACCTAAGGGCATGAGCTTTAGCCTACAACTATGTTCCAGCACTTGCCACAGAAAACTTCGTAGTGGGACAGAGGCAGGAGGAAGCAACATCCACCCCAGCCAGGCCCTCTGATTCCAGTTGGGCAACTTGATTTCTCCCCATTAGGGAGAGGGCAAGAAAATAAGCTCCAAATTTAAAGGCTGGAATAAAAATAGAAATACACAGTCTTCCTTCACTTGACCCACCTCACTTGCTGTGCTGAGGTTAATTCACCAGGACATACCCATTGTGTTGTGGATCCACAGCGTCCAGCATTTCACAATCAAAGAGTCCAGGTAACTCAGAGAGGGCCAGTGGGTCGTAGCTCAAGGTGGCCTCCTGCAGTCCTGAGCTCCTGGGGCAGTCTGGCCCGGGCAGGCCGCTCTGCTGGGCTCCCTCCACAGGGTACTGACTGGGAGCAGGATAGTCTGGCACGGGAGAAGCAGCACTGGGCAGCTCACAAGTCTGATAGGAGAACTGTAAGGGGGCTGGGGCAGCTCCGGGCTGTTGTGGTGGCGGCGGTGGTGGCGGCGGTGGTGGTGGCTGCTGCTGCAGCTGCGCTGGTAGCGGAGGAGGAGCCCGGGGACCCGGCGTGGAGGGCAGGGGCTGCAGCTGCATCTCCTGGTACTGGCTGAGGAAAGGGCTGTATTGCATCTGCTCGGAGGAGGGCTCCAGGACGGGGCTCAGGGGCTGGGTTAGGCTGAACGGGGGCGCCTGCTGAGATGGTGCAGGACTCTCCTGGTGGGCAAGGGGCAGCTGCTGACTTGGCTGCGGGTAGGAGCTCTCTGCTATCTGCATCTGATTGAAATATGCCTGCAGCTGAGACTGCTTCTGGAGGAAGAGTCGCTTCTGTTGGAGCCTACATTGGCAAAACCAAAGGAAAGAATTTTAAATCTTCTCAAGTGATGGCAGTTTTAACATAAATCCAATACCAGTCATTAGCTTCGGTTCTCCACTCCTCTCTTTTCGATGTCAGGAAAAGACAAGTGAGAGTGGGAACCAATCGTGGGGTTTCTTAAATGCCATCTCATTTTTTTGTCCCTTAATTCAGACAGTGCTAAAGTGAACAGGAATGCATTTTCTCTAAGACTCTTGAGTTTTTCTCCCTATAAAGTGAGAGGCTGATTTCCCATCCTGAGTGGTTGGAAGAGGAGATAATCACACCTTGGCCTCTGCAGGTGTCTGTAGGTTGATGGATTAGGGTAATTCTACCTATGCTTCTAATAGCGAGGCATGCAGGCATGAATTAAACCAAGGAAGGACAGAGGCCTTCTCTGCAGTCTAACCAACTTCAATTGCTTTGGGCTACTGATTGTGAAAGCTTAGGTCTAGTCATATCCCAAAGGAGAAACAGTAGCAGAAAAGGAAAACAAAGCACATTTGAGGGCTGCTGTTGCCTGACAGGCTTATATTCTGGGGATACTGGAATATCTTCCGTAGCAGTCATGCTTGAAGACACCGTGGCACACAGAGTGGGAAAGGACAACACATCCACAAAAGTAAGTGACTTCGTCAGCCAAAGACTACCCCCCTCACCTGTGTTCCTGCAGCTGCTGTTCAAGGCTCCGCGGTGGTTCTTTGCAGTAAAGCTGGCAGGTGTTCTGGGCCTTCGACAGAAGGCTGGGCTTCTGGAAGAGCAGAAAAACAACACATGACAGCATGGCAATATGCTGTCACCTAGGATGCGGTCATCAGACTGTGCCTCTGCCTCGAGGATGAATCCCAGTGTATCCTACAGAGTCCACACAGGGTGAAGGGACTGACACTTGCTCACTGAGACCCTAGAAGAACATCAGGCCAGCAGGCCTGGGCTGTCTCAGTTGTAACCTACTCCAGTTTTCCACTCTACTTCTAAAAGTCCTCTAGGACTGTGAGAGGTTCATGGAGATTAAAAAACAATGAGAAAAGTAGAGTTAAATCTTGATAGCAAAGGCCTCAGCGCCTGTGGAATGAATGAATGACTCATACTTTATGGGATCTATGCTGTAATTTTTTAAGATTTTCACATACCCACGTAGAGAGCCCATGTTGAAATTTTGCAGACTTGAGATTTCCATTGTATTTATTATTCATTAATAGGCATAAAATTAGAAACAAAGACTCCAGGTCTCCCTTTCCCACCACTCAGTAGTGTATCCTTTCCTGGGCCTGAGGATAAACCCTTTCCCGCTGCCAACACGGAACGTAAGGCTAAGTCTGAACACGTTTCTAGAAACTACAAGTGAAGAGTCAAACCTACCTGCCTATAAGGAATAAAGCAGCTACCCTAAGTAAATCCCAAGCACAACAGGTTTCTGCTGTGCAGAAGGGCAGACTCGGATAAGCACAGTGAGCTGGACTAGCAAGGAGAAGGCCCACACCTGGAGTCTGTGCTGCAGGTACTGGGATTCCAGGCTCTGCCGCTGGGACAGTTGAGGATGCACACTGGTAGGGAGAGTGGAGACAGTTTCCTGCTGCTGAGAAACTTCCTCCTGAGGAGCAAGGGGTGAAAACAATTTTCAATTCTCCATGGGGGGAAAAGTCTCAATTTTTATTTAAAGCACCTTTGCAAATGTCCAAGAGGAATCTCTTGGTGTCACCAGGAGGCCACCACCTTCATGTGGGCCTCAAATACTATAATATCCTTGATGCACTAAAAATAGGCTCAAAATAAAATTGCCTAAACAGCAACATTTATTGTATTTTTAGCATGAACAATCCACTTATGATATTTAATGAGGTGTTAGTGGCAAGAAGCTTCTCATCTGGGTGAAATTTATTACTCTACATTTGTGGGGGGGGAGTTCAAGGGGAGACTGTATGAGGTCATCCATATATAATCTGCCCTGTCAACCAAAAATAGCGTGACAGTGTCTAGGCCTCCATCTGGTGCTGATCACTTGGGAGCAGCAGGGCTGGGTCTAAACTGTCAGTGGCAGGTGGCAGCAACAAGGAAAGTGTTCAGGCTGTGGGCTTTGCAAAAGAAGCTGTTTGCTCCAGGTCTGGAGGAAATCCTCTAAGTGAAAATGACACATCTTCAGGACAAACTCACGCCTCATACTCACAGGGCCATGATGGGAAGGGCCCAGGGCACCCACCTGAGGGCAGCTGCTAGCAAGGTCCTGGAGCTGAGGAGCAGCTGACGGGTCTGCCTCTGATCCTATTTGTTCATACAGCAACTGCACTTTGTTCAACTCTAGAATTCCTTTGGTTCTAGCCAGATTCTGAAGATGTTGCCTAAATGCTACAATTCCTGAAAGGAAGTACAAAGACCAGTTTAAATAAAATACAAGACCTTTCAGTGATCACAGGTTGACACCAACATGGCAACAAACCTCCCTCAACTCCTACGCATACGAGTTTTAAAAGCCAGAGGAGAAAGGAGTCACCTTGGGTGAGGGAGGTGTCCGATGCCCGGCGGCCCTCTCTGAAGCTCACTGGCGACCTGTTGTGGGCCTCTCGTTTCTGGGCACTCAGAGCCTGCATGGCTGGGTTGGTGGGTCTCAGGCTTACGAAGGGAGATGTCAAGCGGGGTGAGGGCTGATTGGCTACCATCATGTCCTTAAGGGAAGGGTTGTCCTCCAGAAAGTTCAGGTCCCTCTGAACAGACCCCATATCATACTCAGAGTCCACACTGTCAAGGGAGGGGTTGTCACTCATGGAGAAAATTTTCCCTTTAAGAGAAAATAAAACAGATATAACCAACAATAATAGCATCTTCTTGGACCACATGATACAAAACATGAGCAGCTTGGGTCATGACAGGTATGATGTCCTTAATCTCCAATCAAAAGATCTTTTCAGAGGTCAATTTAATCATCTTCAAATTTAGTGGGGCAAACACTCCAGAAGCTGCACTCGGAAGCTCTCTGCCATTCCAAAAGACCCTGCATCCCTGGTGAAACACATGGCCCTCAGATGAATCCTGGGAGGTAAGGGAGCCAAGCCAGAGACATTTCATTTTAATCTGTTAGCTGCTGAGCAGACCTAATCTGAATCTGCTCCGGAAAGGAATAAGATACAGACCACATTCTAGGAATTCCCGGTGACTGGAGTACGAACTAATGCCGCGAAGGCCTAACCTGGTGCTCCCCGCCGCATCATACCTGCCCCAGGCATCACGACCAGCTGATTGGTCACTTCGGACAGAGTGTGCCGCCTCTGCCCACTGCGTGTGGACTGAAAGGCCTCAAAGGATTGGCTGGGGTCTTCCTCAGCCTCTCCTTCTGTCTCCAGCCCTTCGTCGATGGAGGTCTCCATCATGTCGCTGGGCAGCGACTGGCAGCCCTTCCTCAGCAGGGCAGGAGGCACAGGGTCGAGCAGACAGCCGTTTACCTAAATGCCAGAGGGGGAGGGAACATCAGTTGCTGTTCTGTTGAGACAGTAGAAAAATCCACAAAGGAAAACCTGTCAAGACTTGAGGCAAACTAGAAATTAAGGCAAGTATTAAGAGTGTGCATATTTATTACTAATGACAATACATAGAAGAGAAGTGAAGGCAAGTCAGCTGCAGCACTTAGAGAGAGACAGAAGCCCATTATGACCCAACTGGCACTGCCACCCAGGCTCCTCTGAGTCATCATTATTATAATAAACACATTTTTTAGTGGTTTCCAGAAGAACAGGGGGGTATATTAGCTTGAGGCCTACCAGTTATTTTTTTTTAAATAAGGGAAACGAAGAGAGAGGAAGATGAGTTTTGTTTTTTTTTAAACTGTACGGCTCACAGCTAAGAAAAGGAGTAGTTACCAACATTCTTCTAATTTTCAACCACAAAACATACTGAAAGGTGCTAGACATACTTTTATGTTCATAATTTAAGTACCTGCCCATTTGATTTAGTCTTCAATTGGTTCTATGAGCCTGAAGAATGGAAAGTAAGAATTCTTTAAAGACAGACTGATAGCAGAAAAAAGATTGGGAAAAAAAAAAAATTCAAATGGCAAACAGCCAAAGCCTTCCATTATAGAATAACAAATGACTCACTGGCCTAAAATTCCAGTGGAGGTTAATAAGCCCCAGTGCACTGAATTCCCTCTCCCCCAGCAATGCGCACAGTAGCTGCAGTTCCTACCCTATAGGGATGAGCTCAGCACAGCTCCTGAGCACAATCTGCTTTCCCAGGCAGTTGCCAAGCAAACCACCTAATGGCAGCAGAAACAGCACACAAAGGGGAGTTGTGGTTGCAAGTTCTGGCTGGTAAAAGCCCCTGTGAGGAGGTAATTATTTACCTCATTACCTTAACTATTCCCCCGTGGAAATCAATCCGTTTCTCCTATGAATAGCTGCTCAGGAACAGCCAGTCATAAGATGTTCAGTTCTAAGCATTACCCTCACCTGGAATACACTGGGTAGAGCTATTGTTTCCTTTGGACACAGGAGACGCTCACGTATGTGAGAGGTGACGTGGGATATCCCTTTGCCAGACACAGGAAACTTTCCTCTTATGGCAACCCGTCTGAAGGCGCTGCAAGGCCCTTTATTTGGAGAGGGAGACTTGGGTGACTCAGATCTTTGTTTGCTCGGGGGAGGGGACGGTTATACCATTAAGAACTGCTTTGGGGCTACAGCCATTATTTGGATAAGGTGGCAAATGTATTACAGGTTTTCAAAATGATGAGGGGTCATTTAAAAGGAAGAGCGGCAAATAATTTCTTCCTAGACTTCACCCAACCTTCCCTATGACATCAGAAAGCAAAACTCTGAAATCTAGCCAGCCAACCAAGTCTTATTCTCTTCTTGCTCCTTCCCCAGATAAGATTTCTTTCTTTCTTTTTTCTGTGAGTCTCGCTCTGTCACCTGGGCTAGAGTGTCGTGGCATCAGCCTAGCTCACAGCAACCTCAAATTCCTGGGCTCAAGCAATTCTCCCACCTCAGCCTCCCAAGTAGCTGGGACTACAGGCATACGCCATCACACCCAGCTAATTTTTCTAATTTTAGTAGAGCTGGGGGTCTCACTCTTGCTCAGGCTGGTCTCGAACTCCTGAGCTCAAGCCATCCTCCCACCTCAGACTCCCAAAGTGTTAGGATTACAGGCATGAACCACCATGCCCAGCCTGTTTTCCTATTTTTTGACTATACTGAATAGTTTTTGGTTTTTTTTTTTGAGACAGAGTCTCACTCTGTTGCCCGGGCTAGAGTGCCATGACGTCAGCCTAGCTCACAGCAACCTCAAACTCCTGGGCTCAAGCAATCCTTCTGCCTCAGCCTCCTAAGCTGGGACTACAGGCATGCACTACCAAGCCCGGCTAATTTTTAATATATATTTTTAGATGTCCAGTTAATTTCTTTCTATTTTTAGTAGAGATGGGGTCTCACTCTTGCTCAGGCTGGTCTCAAACTCCTGAGCTCAAATGATCCTCCCGCCTAGGCCTCCCAGAGTGCTAGGTTTACAGGCGGGAGCCACCGTGCCTGGCCTGAATAGTTTTCTTGTAAGACAGAATGGCTGTTTCATACCCCTAGGCTCCTTAAATATCTACTAAAACAATTTCTAAGACTAGCTGAGGATGATTTAGAGATTAATAAAGCAACAGAGAAAAGAATATTCATAAGTAATTACCTACTGAGCATCTTTACGCTTACAGCCTCTGTCAAAATTTTACCAGACATTTCTTGCAGTATAAGCCATACAAGCAGGTTCTTTTTTTCCTTAATAAGGAAAAGTCACCTTTTTCTGAGTCACTTAAAATACCCTGCAGTCTCCCTGAATTTTCAATTTTACCTAAATTGTCAGCTTATAAATTTATCTCCTCATCTAGACTGCAAGAGGAATTATATTTTTTATTTTAAAATGTTTGCTGAATTCAATTTCATCCTGGAACAGCTAGAAAACAATGATCTGACATCTGGTGATGATTAAGAAAGGGCTGTGGGGGCTACTTACAGTTAAATAGGTGTGAACACCTGCAGCCTTCAGTTCCAGTTTCCGGAAAGAGCCGATCATCATGCCACCCTTGCCTGCCAACTTACCCAGGGACTTGAAACAGTAAGACCCTAAACTCAGCTCTGGGCTTTTGTGATTGAAATATTGGGCTGACCTATCAACTGACCTAAGCTGCTTTCTTAAAAAGATTTTTGCTCAACGAAATAATCTAGGCTAACAATAAATTATAGGACTTCAAAATACAATGTGGTGAAATGTACATTTTCTAGTACATTGTTTTTGTCTTTCCTTAAAGTTCAATTGATTACTTCACTTTTAAAAGACCTCATATTGCAATAGGTGATCTATATGTCCAAAGAGAAGGCTTTATGTCAAGATTCAAAAAGCACGTGAATAAAAATGACAACACCTTTTAAAAAAGCATTTTAACCATCGTGAGGCAAATTAAATAACTAGGTGAGGAAGCAAAGAACTGAATAACACTTGCTCTAGAAATTTATCCTAAAGAAATAATCAGAGGTATTGTCAAAGATTTAGATGCAAGGATTTTCACCTTAAGCATATATAAGTAAGAAAATTCTGTAAAAGAATTGAAGTACCAGCCGGGCGCGGTGGCTCACGCCTGTAATCCTAGCACTCTGGGAGGCCGAGGCGGGTGGATCGCTCAAGGTCAAAAGTTCGAAACCCGCCTGAGCAAGAGTGAGACCCCGTCTCTACTAAAAAAAAAAATAAAAAAAAAAAGAATTGAAGCACCTGATGTCCAACAATAGGAGAGGAGTTAAACAAGGGTAATATTAATATATTAGGCCACTGTTAAAACTCATGCTTTCAAAGAACATTTCATGACATGGGGAAAATGCTCATGAAATATTATGTAAAGCAAGATACAAAATTACACAGAATATAATTTTCTTCTAGAAAGTCTACCTAACTACTGCACCATCCTACCCCTACCTGCCCACCACCCATCTATATAACCCACTTTAAGGAAACATGCCAAAATATGCTTATCTTTCGGTAGTAGGATATGGATGAATTAATTTGTTTTCTTTATTCCACTCTGAACGTTTCATGTATGATTATGACTGGTTTTGTTTGTTCTATTTAAAATTATAATCTGCTATAAAAAATCCAAATTCAGAAGTCAAAGTGAAATTTCTCCCCCTTATAAAGCCTGAGAAGTTAATACTATTAAGAGTTTGATATATATCCTTTTCTTTTTTTTTTTTTTTTTTTGAGACAGAGTCTCACTCTGTCACCCCAGCTAGAGTGCAGTGGCATTATTATAGCTCACAGCAACCTGAAACTCCTGGGCTCAAGTGATCCTCTTGCCTGAGCCTCCTGAGGAGCTGGGACCGCAGGTGCATGCCACGATGTCCAGCTGATTTTTTCTATTTTTAGTAGAGACAGGGTCTTTCTCTTGCTCAGGCTGGTCTAGAACTCCTGAGCTCAAGGGATCCTCCCACCTCAGCCTTCCAGAGTGCTAGGATTATAAGCGTGAGCCACTGCGCCTGGCTGATGTATTATATATTCTTATGTATATTACCTTTGTAATAAAAAAATAAAAATGTAAATAGACATGAAACACCCCCTCTACAATTGCATTTTCATGGTTTAGCCTCACTGTTTCCTTCTGCTATTCAGCTATGAAGGTGGTAACTTGGAAAATCCTTTCATTATAATAAAATATATTTTATATATAGCATTTTATATAATAAAATGCTAAAAGTGACTGAAGTAAATGTGTGTGTGTGAGTGTATGTATAACAAAACATACTCAAGAGAAAGATTAACTCTGCAGGATTTATGCATCTGCCCCCTCCCATATGGTCCCTGTATCACCTGTGGGTCTCAGTTACTGTTTGAAGTACCTGATCTAACCATTCTTATCTAGAGGGAGGTGACTCTCTCAGAAAGGTGCCATTTTTTGCAGGAACCACAAACCAAAGTTTCAATTTAGACTCTCTAAGGGATTTTACTGACAGTTTTAAGCACTGAAGACTTCTAGGAGGGAAGGAGAAGTGAACTCTCTTTGAGATGCGTAATCTGTCCCCAGCTGAGAGCAGAAATGAAATTAGCAATACAGGCAGCTATGAGGCATCTTTTAGAAAATAACAAATGGATGTTATAGTACATACATATGAAGCAATATGAACAAAAAGGGAACTGTATCTCTAGCTGATAGTTTTTTGTGTGTGCATTTATTTATGGGCCCCAAAGAAGGGTCTTAGGGAGGGAAGAGATACAATGTTTTTGCTGACATAAATAAAACACTCCACAAATAAGACCAGCGGATGTCTCTGGCCTGGCTGAGTGCCAGGGCGGCTATGCTAGTGTGGGTGGCCAGCTCCAGCGTGGCACTGTTCTTCCTACAAATGCAAATATACCATCTAGCTACTGTCTATATCTTTTGCAAAATCATTCATTTCCTGTCTGTTTCCTAGTTACAGTAACAATCACAAGCTTTAAAAATAGCTTGCCCTATATAATACAACAGACAGTGCCCAATCTGTGTTTCAGGCCTGATGCCCTCACAGACAAGCCTTTAGCAGACTGCATTTTAATTTTTTTGAGGGAATTAGATTTTCAAAATAAATGAATTATGTTGCTCTAATTTATGTCTAAATTTCTGAGTGGGACTATAGTAGCAACCACAGGCAGAGAAAACAGACTGTTCACAGGCAGTGGACTCGTCCTTGTCCTTAGGGACACGGACACTAACTACTTGTGGTCAGCGACTTGGCTGAAACCTGCCTGTGGCTGCCTTGTATCGAGCTGCCTGCACTGGGCTACACTGTGGCTGAACTCATGACTGACCTTCTGAATCTGCTCTGCCTCGGAGTCCCCAATTTCTGAAAATGGCTCTTACCTTCCATCATCTAAGCTCAAATCTTGTTATCGGTTTGGACTTCTTCTCTCTAGACTCTAATATTCTATCAGTTTTATCTGCATTACCTCATTTCTGTCATCCCCTCCTCTCCAGGTTCATGGCTACTATCCCAGTTCAGGCCCCATCACCTCCTTCCTGGACATGTGCTCTAACCTCTGTTTTTCCCTCCGTTACTCAATGTACCAAGGTGACCACACAGGCGAATTTTCTGAAACACAACATGGATCACAGCACTTCCTTGCTCAAAAATCCTCTACCCAATGATTGTTCCTTCAATTGTTTCCATTGATACCGAAGCACGTCCCCACATTGAGAGTGCTGGCCTTGAGAAAAAGCCTAAATTCCTTGGCTGGCCGTTCACAGCTAACATATCCATCTTTATTTCATACAACCTCCCTTCACATGCCCTTCCCGCAGACAAACTGAGCCACTGCTCGGACGTGGATGGACCTACGCCTTCCTAGTGATTGCTTTCACTCAGACTTTCCCTCCACTGAAGACATCCCACCCTGGTTTCTACTCACCCAGGTCTACCCACCTCTCAATCCCCAGCTCTGACAGTTAACGCAAAGACTTTCCTGATCAAACAGCTAAAAGCAACTTCCCCCTGCCTTCTTCTAGTCTCACTTTGATTCATACTTCTTTAAGGGACTGATCATATTTCATCTTTTATCAATTTATTCAGCACCTGGCATGCTGTCTTTAGTTACATATAATGTTTCTTCTGCTAGACCACAGTCTAGCAGACTGCGAGACAGAGTTCATGTCTGACTCATTTTTTTTATCACCTAAAGAGGTAAAAAGACAGGAAACCAATATGTGCTGAATATCTATAATCTGCCCCAAACTTCATACACACTATCTCAATTAATTCTCTCAACAGTCTCATAAAGTTGGTAGTCTCATTTTACACAGAGAAAACCGAGGTTCAAAAGTTTAGTCACCTTGCCCAAGTTCACACAGCTAGTAATGAGCAGAATCAATTTTGAACACACTCTAAGACTCTGTTACCCATCAATATGATCCTCTGTACATTGCTTGATGCTAAGTACATATAGCACATATTAAAAGTTAAATAAATATCCAATTAAATGAGAGAAGCTGTCATCTTCTATATCCTGAAAGACAACTTTATGTAGTACACTAACCTTTAAGCACATCCAAATCAGTCAAAAAAAGATGTTTAACTGACCAAAAAAGATGGCCCATCATTTTGTAGCTGCAGTACCCTAAGCAGAAGAGAGTCAATAATAATGAAATAGACAAAGTCCAATTCAGCACAAAAGTTAATTTTGTGTTTTCAGAATTAAAATCTGTTAACAAAAAAACCCCGCCCAAACACTCGTGAGGGATCTAGAAACTTGAAGAGAGAGGGAGTTGGTTGAGGAAGGAGAATGAGAAGGCTTTGAAAAGTTCACACGAGGTCTGACAAGTTACGTTATGTAACAGTCGTCATGACAAAACACTGACAAGAGCTGAGCCCTGGACACAGTTCTTAGGTTTTTCTCCACAAAAACAACACTTCTGAGCGACTTGAGGAAATGACAAAGTTCAACAAAGCCAAAGTACAACACTGGTGGACCAAACTGAAGTCTCCAGCCGAGTGCCAGCTCTGAGTCTCTTAAACACACCCGTACCTTTGGAGTGTCCACACATTCTTCTTCCATAAACGCTGCTTCCGCCTGACAGCCCGACGCCGGAAAGGGAAAGGCCTCCACGTTGGACGCCTGTGGTAGCAGGGCAGAGCGCAGCAGTCTCATGTTAGGCGAGTGCACGGTTACCGGGAGTCCCACGGTTTGTGCCTGTGAGTGTGGCAAGAACAGACAGTCTGGGAATGCGAACAACTTCTCTGTAGACACACAAAGTTTTAAGAATAAAGTAATTCTTCCCGGGGCAATTAAAGGATAAATAATTATCTGTTGGAAACTTCAGAAAGATTTGATGAAATATGTACATGATATAGGTATTGATTTGAAGCAGTCTTGACAATCAATGATTCTGAAATAGGTTGTACAGAATTTCATTCCTGTCTCATGATGAGATGTATAACTTTCACGCAGGTCTTTGTGACGCATCAAGAATGCTCCTTGCTTCAATTCAACAAACATATTTGTCTCTTTCCTTAAATATATTACCTGGAAAGATACAAAGAAAAATAGAAGTGTCCCTGCCCCTGTGAGCTCAAAACTGAATGAGGGACAGGCATATACACACACACCCACAACTAACTACAATACAGGTACACTGAAATAAGTGCTATATCTCTGCTTTTTTTTTTTTTTTTTGGTGGGGTGAGATGGTCTATATTTCTTGGCTAGGGTGTGTGTGAAGAGGAAAAGAAAAGCAGCAGTTGCTTGGAGGTGACAGAAACGTCTGCCCTCCTTCCTTCGAGGAGACGCACAGCCCGCACGGTGTGCTGGCCTAGCAGACGGGGATGCTTATTGCTGAGCGAGTTCTGTTCCTGAAGTCAACCTACTACAGAAAGCTCCTGACGGGTTTAAGTCTGTTCTCATGCGTCCTTTGTTAACTACCCTAATTAAACAAGCATTACAAATGCTTCTTTTTTTTTTTTTGAGACAGAGTCTCACTCTGCCAACCAGGCTAGAGTGAGTGCCGTGGCGTCAGCCTAGCTCACAGCAACCTCAAACTCCTGGGCTCAAGCGATCCTCCTGCCTCAGCCTCCCGAGTAGCTGGGATTACAGGCATGCGCCACCATGCCTGGCTAATTTTTTCTATATATTTTTAGTTGGCCAATTAATTTCTTTCTATTTATAGTAGAGACGAGGTCTCGCTCTTGCTCAGACTGGTTTCGAACTCCTGACCTTGAGCGATCCGCCCGCCTCGGCCTCCCAGAGTGCTAGGATTACAGGCGTGAGCCACCACGCCCGGCCTACAAATGCTTCTTTTTAAAAAAAATAATTTAAAAGACAATCTTCTCTTATGCGAATTGGCAAAGATTAATTTTCAAGATGAAGCTACTGGATGGTCCTTTCATCCCCATCCCTTCAAAACTACCCGAATAATTTATCAACTGTATTTTGAACGTAACAGATATGACAAAACATCTGAGGAAACAATGATCTTACTAGACTAAGAGGCAGAAGAATGGCCTGTACTTTTCCTGTTATAGTCACTTCAAGGGATATACAGGATAGTTAGCTTTAAATTCAAACAAGTGAAAGGGACAAAATGGTATGAGATTCAAGCTTCTCTTCTCCCAATGCCTGAGTTTGATTCTGAGCTCCCTCACTTACTAATTATGTGACCTTAAGCAGGTTATCTTATCTTTATCTTTTTATCTTATCTGCTTCACCTATAAAAAAGGACATAATAACTACTTCACAGTTGTGAAGGATTGTAAAAGGTAACGTGTAAAGTCTTTAACTCAGTAACATGAATTCCTCCTTTCCCCTTCTTTCTAAAGTCTTAAAATGATCATAAGAATATAAGAATCAGATTGCAAAATGAATGCAGTTTTGTTCCCAGATACTATCTAATGGTTCTCAGTTAGAATTTCAGGTTGATGATTTTCAAGGATTGGAGGTTATGTTAGAAATATACTTAATGTTTGAATATACTTTGAATACATTTACAATATACTTTATATTTGATATATTCCAATATTAACATCAACATACTGCATAAGATAAAAAATAAAATAGTATTAGCAAAGCATTAGTAGGATACAGATGATAAAAACAGAAAAATACTGCTACCATTTTGGACATGATAAAGAAATAGCTTTTTGGGTATTGTCATTCCTCGGGCTTATATCTTGTGCCACTTTTGAGGTTAAACAACACCTTTTTTCCCTTTCAAACACTAATCATTTAAATTAATTTCACTAGCTACCATGTGAAATTTTAACTTCCTAATAAAGTATATTCGGTATACTCTTCTTACCTCCATCATCAGCTTTTCAAACAAAGGATAAAGCTGAAGATTGATTTCTATTACCCACATTTATTAGACTGCTCTTTCTATGTGAAAGCAGTCTAAATTATCAGGGCAAAGCATTAGCTGAAGGTGCTGCACTGGAAATGAGACACCAACAAAGTAACTATAACATCCTGCCCCTTCTCAGTCCCTGACTCTTGCTGGCTCTGAGTCTTTAAATGGCAGGGCTCTGCTGTGCCAGGCCAAGCGTAGCACATTGTCCTTGACAACTTTCATATCCGACCTGAACCACAACAACAACTGACTGTGAACTTGGTAAGGACAGAGGAATAACACATTTTGTTGTGATAGTCACTTCCTAGGAAATAGAATAGTAAGTTTAGGGAGTCCTGCAATCACTGAGGAGACTAAAGAAGTCTTTCTGGAACAAGAGAGGCTATAGCTATACAAATAGCATGCTCAGTGCTACAGAGCTGACTAGAGAAAATGAATAGAGAATAAAGAGATGGCCAGTTAATATCCCAAAGAAGCAGATATTACCAGCTTCTTCAAGAGAGGCAATAATCATGTCCAATCAATTGTGATTACTTTTTAGACCATGTGTTTATTGCCTTGAATTTCTTCTTTTCACTTTGTGTTTTCCAGAACCATCAAAATGAAAGTAATGTTCTTTCCTAAGGGAAAAGTGTTACTGCTCCAATAGGCATAGACTTGCTACAGCCTGAATTGTGTCCTCCCAAAATTCACAAGTTGAAGCGCTACCCGCAGTGTGACTGTATCTGGAGACAGGACCTTTAAGAAGGTAAGTAAGGTTAAATGAGGTCATAAGGGTTAGGCCCTGATCCAATAGGGCTGGTGTTCTTATAAGAAGAGGAAGAGATGCCAGAGATCTTTCTCTCCACGCTTGCACGGAGGAAAAGCCATGTGAGGACACAGTGAGAAGATAGCCATCTCTAAGCCAGGAAGAAAGCCCTCACCAGAAATCAGCCCTGACAGCACCTTGATCTTGCATTTCAAGCCTCCAGAACCGTGAGAAAATAATTTCTGTTGTTTAAGCCACCTAGTCTGCAGTAGTTTGTCATGGCAGCTCTGGCAAACGAATGCAATGCTTTTTCCAATAGTTGTGAAGGGCAACTTCTAATCAGCAATTAAAGCATTGGAGATGGCTGTTTCATTCTTATCTGTTTACAGCTGATAGAAACTTGGAGTGGAAGAACTGTTAAAACCTAGTGCTTAGGCCGGCGCGGTGGCTCACGCCTGTAATCCTAGCACTCTGGGAGGCCGAGGCGGGCGGATAGCTCAAGGTCAGGAGTTCGAAACCAGCCTGAGCAAGAGCGAGACCCGTCTCTACTATAAATAGAAAGAAATTAACTGGCCAACTAAAAATATATGTAAAAAATTAGCCGGGCATGGTGATGCATGCCTGTAGTCCCAGTTACTTGGGAGGCTGAGGCAGAAGGATTGCTTGAGCCCAGGAGTTTGAGGTTGCTGTGAGCTAGGCTGACGCCATGGCACTATACAGCCCGGGCAACAGAGTAAGACTCTGTCTCAAAAAAAAAAAAAAACCTAGTGGTTAGAATTCACGAGAAAAAGGCAGGATGTATTTTTCTTTTCTAAATAGTCATCTGAAGTCAATTAGATATAACACTTCCTCCAGGTTATACAGCAAATATACGTACTCTAAATCTATCTAAGATGGGAATCTCGCTGTTGTCTAAATAATAATAATGGGTAAGTTATCACTAGATGACCAATTCATTAAGGGCAGGGACTATTTCCTGGGACTTCTGAAGCCACAGTGGCTGGGACTATGCCTGGCACGTAAGTGCTCTGTTTGCTGAATTGCATTTAACTTGGTGGCAATCTTACGAAGTAAGTATTGCTATTTCCATTTTATATTTAAGGATGCAGGCACTCAGAGATGCTGACTTGCCTGCAGTCACTGAGCTTGGTATGGAACCCAAGGTCTGTGTGATTCCACAGCTCATGTGATCTTTGTATTGGATCGTGTTTCCTCAATTTTTCACTGCTATATCAAGTAACAAGTGATTTGCTTCTTCCTTAAAAAAAATTACAACATCAAAGAATTAAAGTGAGAAGGCTCTACTAAAACTTTAAGCACATTTATATCCATAACAACAGAGAAAACTATTTTGTAACAAGTTCAACACTAAAATTTAGAGTGTGAAATCTCTGAGGGAAGGGAGCATTTTCTTCAGCCCTGGAGCCTGTTGCTTAGCATCCAGAAGGCACTCGAGACAGGTTTGCGAATGAGCACTGAAGACTGTCACTTGAATTAGATACATTTTAAGTTACAGTAAGTAGGTTTCTATGACGACTTGGGTCAATGCATAAAGTGAAAAGAACTCATGGAGTGCTTGGTAATAAAAAAAAGAGTTATCAAACATAAGAAGCCATGTTATAAATCTGAACTCTGAGCCAAATTAAATATAATTTGAGATATCCTAGAGAATTTGCTCCTAGTCTAGATAGGAAAGGATATCATGTACAATAACACACACACGTGCTCAGGAACAATCGTTTACGTAACCCCTCACCACTCCCTCACTTGTGTAATGTTTAAGAAGAACAAAGAGACTTGGCAGGGAACAGCTGCCACAGCCCTGGGGGCTTTCCTGCTTCTTATCCTGTCTGGCCACATTTGCAAGACGGAAGGGGTTCCACTGCATCTCACTATGACTACCCCAACTTATTAAATCTCATTTTATCTCTTCTTCTCTCTGTCTTGAAAGCAATACCGTCAACGTTGAAGGTTTCCAAGTGCTCAGAGATACCCTAACCCACACATCTGGAACTGTATTGATACCTTATTTTACTCACATTTGTATCAATACGTTATTTTACATGCAAGGTATGTATAACAAAATATACCATTCGCCTATTAAAATTAAGAAGATTTTAATTTCTTCTTTTTACATGTTCTGTAGAAACCAATGCAAAATTTTATTATAATCCTGTAAATTTTGTAAAACTGCCAAAGAAACACAATGTCGTCAAAACTCTCTGTTCTTACTTTTGCTTAGAACAAAATAAGTTACTCAGAGAAGTGGACAGGAATCCTAACTGAGCATATAAACAAATCGCACCCTTTCTCAACCTCTGTATAGATGATTCCCCAAATCTCATTGGCCCCAGCCTCTCCTCTCTCCTGGAATCCAGCTCCATATCTTCCCCCTGAGCAACTGAGTTAATCCCGCCACTATTGTCTCAGGCCTGGGCTCGAGGACTAGTCTCCTCTAACTCACTGTTGCCCCTTCCTCCCCAACATTTGATTATTACTGTATATAACAAACACATAGCACTTACTATGTGCCATGCACTGTTTTAAGTGCTTCACAAATATTAACTAATTTAATTATCACAACATTCTATTATTCTTTTTCTTTCTTTCTTTCTTTCTTTTTTTTTTTTTTTTTTTGAGACAGTCTTGTTCTGTTGCCCTGGCTAGAGTGCAGTGGTGTCAAACCTCAAACTCCCAGGCTCAAGCAATCCTCCTGCCTCGGCCTCCCAGAGTGCTAGGATTACAAGGAATGAGCCATTGTGCCAGGCCACAACACTCTATTATTATCCCCATTTTAAACTTGGGAAACTGGCCAGGTGTAGTGGCTCATGCTTGTAATACTAGCACTCTGGGAGGCTGAGGCAGGAGGATCACTTGAGGTCAGGAGTTTGAGACCAGCCTGAGCAAGAATGAGACCCCGTCTCTACCAAAAATAGAAAACTTAGCTGGGCATGGTGGTGTACACCTGTAGTCCCAGCTACTCGGGAGGCTGAGGCAGGAGGATTGCTTGAACTCAGTAGTCTGAGGTTGCAGTGAGCTATCACGACATCATTATACCCTAGCCAGGGCGACAGAGCAAGACTCTGTCTCAAAAGGAAACTTGAGAAACCGAGGCACAGAATGACCTTAAATTCTTTTAATGTCACACAGGAGGAAATGGCAGGATGTAGGATTTGCTCCAGAGTCCCTGCTTTTAAGCACCATGCTGAGCTGCCTCTCCAAATCTCTGCTAATTCACACAGAGTCTACCTCTGAAACAGTTCTTAGACTTGCCCCTTCCTTTCTGCCCCCACCGCTACCATATTAGTTTAAGCCTTCAGTATTTCTCATCTCAACTACTATAATCTCCTAACTGCTCTCTCTAAATTTCTTCTCTTCCCTATCCAACCCATCCTTCCCAATGCTACCAGGTTAATTAGCCTAAAGCATGGATATAATTGTATCATTTTTCTGCTTAGCAGCCTGCAGTAGTTCCTTATTGCTTCCGGAATTATAAGTAAACTCTTTTACCTTGGCATTCAAAACTCTTCACAGTCTGGCTTCAACTTACAATTCCCACTTTTGTCATTTCCCTATATTTCAATTCAAGCGAATTAATGAGAATAAGGCCCACACTGGCCCACTTGAGTACTTCTCTCATCTGTGCTGCCCCTCTGCCTCCCGAGGATGCCTTCAACTACTGCCTCTTTTCTAACAAAGTCTTACACATCTGCGAAGATGGGTCTTAGATGCCATTTCTCCCACAAAGCCTTTCCCCTTCAGATGTGCCTCTCTCTCCCTTGTCCTTAGCTCTTCCACAGCACTCATCTTTCTCTCTTTTGAGTGACAGTTATGTATGATCTTATTTTACTTCTATAGTGTAACGTCTCTTGAGGATAATGACTGCATTTTACATATCCTATCCTTGATAGTACTTAATAACAGAAGCTTGCACATGGTAAATCTGCAATAAAAATTTGTTAAATGAAACTACATGTATAGGCTAGTTACAGTAATTCTCAACATAAGTGAATGATTAAAAAATGAAGCATCTCTTTAAAAAAAAACTGCTTGAAATAAAGTTAATCCTTAAAAACAGGAAGGTGCTAAAACATTTGAGAATCTAGTGAACGACAGAGGCACAAACTTTGCAGAAAAACAGTGTAGACGATGAAAGCCTAACTCTTTGTACTACAAGATGAAAAATCTGTCAAACGTGAACAGGCACATGTACAGATAACACTATTGGCTAAGGGGGTGTTACCTTGGCAACTGTTTGTTCAGCGATGGAGCTAGGCCGGCGCTGGCGGCCATCGAGCCTCTGCTCCACTGGAAAACTGCTCCTGTGTGATTTCAGGCGTTCCACCAACAAGAAATAAATGGCAGCAAAGTGGTTATAGCTCTTGTTCTGCAAAGACTGAAAGAGGAAACAAGTGCTGAAGGCAGAGAACTGTAAAAACCAATTCAATGATCTATACCTTTCTTAAAAAACAGAGAAAGGAAATCATGTGTTCTCAAAGCAGAGTGACAGACTATGCCTCAAGATGAAAGCTGTTCCAGAATTTAGACTGGAAGGCAGAACATTTCAAGTCTCTAGTATTAATTATATAAAGGGTGTTTTAAATGAATTGACTGGCTCTTCCACATTAACAAGATCCATTTATTTTTCCACAGTCAGGGAAAATGCCATCCTCGTCTCATGTAGACATTCCCCAATGCTGCCCTGCGGTCCCACCTCATAGTTGTAACCGAGGCGTAAGGTCAGTTAGCAACCTGAGCCTGGGGCTCTAATTCCATGGCTTCGACACAAGTCCAAACCATTGAAAACTCTGAAGTGAATGATTAAAGTCTTTGGGGAACTTTCTGGGGATTATTTTGGGCTGGCAAATGACATCTGGATGCTAAACTGAGAGACACTATGCCTCCGTTCTTAGGTAATTTTTTCCTCTTGTTTTTGCAGTCCCACCCTCTTGAAACCTTGAAAATACAGTTGCTTCCCAAATTGTCACATCTCTAGCCTGCCAGCTTTCCCAGGATACTAAGGGAACAGGGAAACAACTGCTCCTTTGGCTTTTAAGTCCACCTGACAGCATGCATAGGTGCTGTGCAGGATGCCGAATACTCGCAGCAAAAATCACAGCCCATGGAATGGCATTCATAGCTGCCCTTTGGGATCTACTGCATGGACAGTACAGGAGAATGTCACCGAGTGCACGACGTGCAAAGCAGGGAAGTCAGTTTGGTTTCACTTACGGCTACAATGAGGGAAAAGGCAGCACCAGTCTTTCACAGCAAACAAGGGGGCATTTGATATTCTTTCTTGTTATGCTTCCTCCTTAAAAGAACTGTTTTTCATTATTGTGGAGTTATTAAAAATATATATCCCATAAGTACGCCTACTGTTAGAGGATAGAAATAAAAGCCAAGAGGAACCTTCCAGGTTCATGACCTTATCAGTTCAATAACCCCTAATACTTCCAAGTCAGGATCCCACCTGTTTTCACCTTCTTAGTTTCTTCAGTTCATAGTCTACACCCCCCAGCTTTCTTAAACCTGATGCCTACCCTTTCTGTTCCCGGCGATGCCTTTAGCCTTGTTGCCTATCTGCACACTTAACGTTCCATACAAACTGGTTGAATTCCCATGTAAAACTTCAGGCTTCATCTTGGAAAAACTTTCTACCTTTTATTTGCTAAAGCTTCCATCTTTGCCTTTTCTGAATCTTCTACAAATGCTTCCTCTTTAATTTTTTGGCAGATGGGGCAAAGAAAGGAATTTAGACATTGAATAAAAGCAACCATAAATAGAGTCTGATGTAATCACTAGGGAACACTTGAATAGTATGCCTAGGTGCTGGGGACAGATGTGCTAAAAGAGTAGGATGACAGGTGTGAGCATGAAATCTCAAGTAACTAAGTGCAATAGAATCCTGAAATATCTCTAGTCAAATCTCTGATCACTTTACCTCAATGGTTTTCTGCTGATCTATTCCAAGGCTGTGCATCAGTCGCAGAACCTGTTCATTAAACTCCCCGATGGATGGCTCATTTTCTTGCTCTTGTGGATAAAGAACAGGTCTCTGTACAGGAACTTCGATGAGCATCCATTTATGCTCCTTGATTTGAGCTATGGTTAGCCGTTTGCATGGGTCTAGGACCAACATCCTTCGAATAAGGTGTTCACAATCTATAGAAACCACAATGTCACAAAAGTCACACAAATCACCTTGCACTTCAGTGTTATCTGCTCAACTCACATGACTTTGTACAACAGTGTTAATCTTTGTATCCTCCACTGGAAAGCAGAAGGTCAAATGAATAAATAAATACACGAAGCCTACTGACATTTGTCAAGTTCACCTGGTGAACCAATGAATACTTAAGAAAACCAGGAGGGTGTAGGTCTATCAGATTCTGTGCTCAGTGAACCTTTCTACTGAATTTCCAAACTGAAAATATCTAGACACAGACTTGGATTTCAACTAAAGAAAAGAGACAAGCCTCATTCCTAGAACAAGCAAATAATAAATTGATCCTCAGTCACATCTAAGGCTGATATACTAAGGCTATGTAAGTGAGGCAAAGGGCTCTCCAATGGGCTGTTGCTTTTCTTCACATTCAGTGCAGATGAGAAAAACTATGTGAAATATTATTTACTTCTTGATTACACCAAGAAAACGGCACTGCTGCAACTTTGAGCCCTAGATTATTCCCTGAGCTGAGGTGATGTTCTTCACCACCCCGCCCACATGAGCTAAACTTACAGCAGTCACTAGTGCCAGGCACCCTGCTAAGTGTTTTATACAGATTAATTTAATTAATTCTCACAACACCCTTCAGATAGGAATGACTGTTATTTCCATTGTATAGATGAAGAAATTGAAGCACAGAGAGGAGATACAAGTGCCAAGGTCATACAGCCAGTAAGTGGTGGACTCAGGGTTCAAACCAGCAGTCTGTTAGTCTGGCTCCAGAGTCCATGCTCTTTGCTACTAAGAGCATTATTTCTACTGTTAGTAGGAACAAAAGAATTAAAATTAATAACCAAAAATGAAACTAAGGAGTAAATTTAATTGCTACCTACGAAACAGCCCAAGACAGGCAGGGATTATGGCCTTTCACGTAAATTCAGCAGAGTTTTGCCAGTGGGCTTTTAATCTAATTAAAAATTTTTAAATTTTACTAAATTCATTTCATACTTAGAGTAAAATGTAGTGAATCTGTATCTACAAAGTGCTCCACTAAGTCTAAAATAAACCTGAGACATTTATAGACCTGGAGTGAATGGGAAGGCTTGCTGCTCTTAATCTGGGAAATGTTCTGTATTCAGTTACAAGTAGGAAAGGCTGGAACTTGTCTCACCTACAAAGAGGGGGTTGCTTATTTCTATGGCTTTTAAAATGACTCACTTTATTTGGCACCCAAACTCTCGGAAAAAGGGAAACTTTTGCCTGGGCATTTGATTTGGAACACAAATACTATAAAGCACCTTTAGTAAGATGAACAGTGTGTTACCTTCTGACATGAAATAGGGAATCCGGAATCTTCCTTCCAAAACCCTCTGCCTCAAAATCGGAAGAGTTGGTCCATCAAAAGGCAGAGCTCCACAGACCAGGACATAAAGAACAACTCCCATACTCTAGGGAAGAAAATTACGCAGTCATGCAGTTGCTTTTCTACCAAGAACTTCAAACATGCTTTTCCTAAACATTCCCAGGGCTCTTAAAATCATAAGGACTGAAAAATTCCTGTCTGAATTTATTATTTTCTCAGAATTTGGAAAAAAATCTGAAACCCTGATTATTGTAAAAAGTCTTATAATAGATACCAAAAGATCTGAATTTGATCACTTTGATTACTAAACTCTAAATTATTGCTGTTATTAGGATGATAATACCTGTTCCTAGAAATTCTTTCCTAGGGATCCATTTCAAGATTCTCTGACTAATTCTAGTCTAGCAGATAGGGAAAACAGAAAATACTGCTTATGTGCTAAGGACCAGGAGGTTCTCAGATGGGCCAAAGCACCAAGTCTTATCATTATAAGTGCATTTAACAACACAGCAAAGCAAAGCAATACCCAAATATCCAGCTGTGGTCCTTCATACTGCTGCCCTTCAAAGACTTCTGGGGCTGCATATGGGGGGCTGCCACACCACGTTGCCAGTAGTTCACCACTTTTAAAGAAATTTCCGAAACCGAAATCTATTGGGAAGGAAATAAATGTTACTTTCATCTATGCTCTTAAACTATACTGCATTTCTCTGTAATAAATCTTACAATGTGCTATATTAACAAAATCACTACTATTCACTCTGTGAGGGCTGGGCTGACATCTATTTTGTGACAGTTCCCTAGCACTTAGTCATTTATGACTAGGAAATAGTAAGCACTCAATAAATACTGCTGAATGGATGCATAAGTGAATCAAGTTTCCTTCTCAAAGAGAGTAAGAGATTGGAAAAAGACTTTAAATCATGTATTTTTAAGGCTGAAAAAAAATCCATTGGTGTGGACAACCAACTTGAATTTCATAATCTTAGAATTTCAATTACCCAATAACTGACTGATAAAGAGCTTTTTATCGTATATGGTCTATATGGAAAGTGACAAATGGTAAAGTTAACTCTAAGATATTCATGTAAACACAACCCGAATGACCAGCTGCTCTTATAGCCACTACCCCAGGGTAGCAAGGCAACCGAATACAGTGTTTCCTAAGTAAAAACTCTGGGTTGGTCCATTTTAGGCAGACGCTCATCTGAACAGCTCATTAACATACGATGGCTATATGGCCCAGCCACAGGCCACCTATCACCGTGACTTATTTAGTCATTTATGGAATATAGTAGCATTACCCTTGAAAACAGTTAATGGCATTCCCTTTATAACCTTAGTCATATTCAATCTATAGCTCCGACGCACAGAATGTACTCTGGAAATGCTATACTCGGATGCCTTCAATATGCACAAAAATAATTCAGTGAGCTTCGGTATAAATGCAAGCTTATACCCTTTTGTTATGCCTTTACACGGTCTCACATTCTTACTGAAGAAACAAATTCCTATGATTTTGTAAGTTACACCCATACTGTCTTGTGTTGTTGTACTCCTGACTGAAGAACATGCCTCAGTACAGGAACTGGCTCTACACCCAGCTGGCGCACAGCACTGCACGCAGAGTGAGCTTTAAGAGATGCCCCAAGGGGGACGGGAGGAGTTTCCATTGCCAGACTGACTGGCTTTGTGACTTGGGAGTCTTAGTTTCCCCATCTGTAAAGTTGAAATAATAAATATACCTAGTCAGCAGGTTGTTTTGAGGGTCCAATGTGTTGACATAAACTCACATACTCTATTCACACCTTGAGATTATGCATATGTCTGTACCTCAGGCAAAGCATTCTTTTAGCTCACTGAGTAAGAACTGGTGGCAGGCAGCAATACTTGTAGTAACGGTGACAATCCCCATCGCCACAGCTTCATGGACGAGTACAGGCTATGAAGTTAGGAGAACTAGAGCTGATTCCCAGTTTAGCCACTTTTTAGTTTTAAGTCCTCTAGGGAAGTTATTTAACTTCCCTGAACCTTAGTTTCCACATCTGTAAATGTAGGGATAATCCACCTACCCAGATAGGATGCCATGAGGCATGAGATTAACCACGTAAAATGCATAGAGCATAGCAGATGTGAAATATCAGCTCTCTTCTCTTTCTGTGAAACCATTGTTACCTACTATTGCCTTTCAGAGAAAAAGGTACCAAGAAAATAGGAGGGGTAGAAAATGTGTAGAGGGAGCCCAAGGGTTCAGAAGAGAAAAGAGGGTGCATCGGGAGAAAGGGCCTCGCAGTCCAACCCTGGTGAACAACACTGGGGTTGGCATCCAGGAGCATGAGGCAAAGCGGGTGCCAGGGAGAAGTTCTCTCCAGTCCCATAGTCCAGTTGCCAAAACGACCATTGGAAAGGCCTTAGCTTCTCAATTCCACCGCTGTGACTAACCACTCCTATCACAACACATCCCATGTGGACACATACAGATATATGTTTCCAATTTTCTACAAGAACCATACTCTCACATGAGTCAAGGATAAGATGTTCAAATCAAATTTAAAGAGAAAAATTTTAATTTTGCTGTGGGTTGGGAGATCCTGAAATAGGTACAATAATAGCCACACTTTAAACCATAATAAAAAAAAACATAATCACAGGATGAGTTTTAGTTTACCTAAGTTGAGGATACTCTGCAGATAGCATTGTTACGTTTTAATGTCTCAAAGAGCCCTTACAGAGCCACTTCACTCTAAACTTTCCCATACCCTGGTGAAATGAACTCAAAGGAGTGACAGAGGCCTGTCAGGAAGGTGGCCTGGCTTCTTTATCGCCTTAGGTTCCATTGGCCACTTCACAGGCAAGAAAGCAAGAGCTAGGAAAGTTCACCAGGCCCAGTTTCAGCCTCAGCTTTATAGATCTAGCACAAAGAAAGCTTCCTGTTCACTTACAAGAAGTGTGTACTAAGCACCTGTTTACTTCTATTTTCTGCAGGTAACTGAGTAAAACAGGAACTTAGGTCTAGAAACATTAAAAGAAACACCAAAAAACAAGCAGGCTCACCAAGCTATTGCAATATCACATACGCAGAGGTCTCTGTAACCTTGTCAAAGCACTTCAAACATTATATTTGTAATCATCTGATGAATAGAAATATAAGGAAGACTTTGGAGTCAGGCAGATCTGGGATCAAATCCTAGGTTTTCTACTTAGCTATGCAATCTTGATCAAATTATTTAACTTCTTGGAGCCTTGGTTTCCTCATTTGCAAAATGGGGACAATATTTATACTTTATAAAGTTGCTGTGAGTACTGATATAAGTCAACAATATAGATAATGCTACTGAAACATAGCAGGTGCTCAATAAATGGAAGCTATTGTTGCTATTATTATTTTACTTATCTGTCTTTCTCATCAGACTACACTTCTTGAGAGTAGAGAATGGGAGAGTGATAGTCTGTACTTCTAACCCTTAATATGCTGTCTGCAAACAAAAGCTGATTGATAAAGATTTTGCTAAATGAATATGTCATTCTTATCTCTTATAAAAGCACTTTACTATGTGCCAGGAGCTGATCTAAGCTCTCTGAAGATGATTTCTTCTTAATAACCCTATGAGGTATCCTTATTTTAGGAGAGAGTGAGCATAGAAAGTTAAGTACCTTGCCAGAGGTTAATATAACTAGTTAGCTGCAAAACTGGAATAGAAACCAAGTTTGATGATAAAGCCTTCACTGTTAACCACTACCTTTATGTCCTTCCCTGGCACAGGGGTAAGTAGCTATTTTTGAACAAGTTAATAATTGCTAGGTTTAAGAAGTGGCAATGAAAGGCACTTAAAAATAAAAGGCTTTGTATTTCTTCAGAGGAATCTGGGTAATTGGCTTCATTCATGGTCTGTAGCTTTCTGCCTAAATGCATATAGTGAAATGAGGGGTGAACAAGAGGGATGAAATAAGATGATGCTGGATTTGTTTCCCCTTGTCATTTATTCAAATAAAACGGACTATATTCATGTTTCATCATACTAACTAAATTCACTCATTCCTTCATTTAACATCTGAATGCTATGCATATGTCAACAACCACTGTGCAAACACAGAGCGGAGTCTCACAACAACACAGAATAATAAAAGACCCCACATTATCACCTGACTTTTGGAAAGCATATGAAAACAATCACTTTGGCACTCCCCTGTCTGCTAGACTCAGATCCAGCCTGGCCTTGCTGGAAAGCAAGCATCTTTCTAGTTTAATATCTTCACTAATTCTCTGATCTGCAAGTTAATACCTAGAACTCTGGCTGCTATGTTCCTCAGACATTTTGCTTGCTGTTTTTCTGTCATAAAACTTATGCCATACAATGTTGGATTCACTTTTTTTTTTAACTTTCGATTTTGAAATACTTTTAGATTTACAGAAGAGTTGCAACAACAAAGCGATATATACCCTTCACACAGCTTCTCCTAATGTTAACATTTTACATAACTATAGCACAATTATCAAAACTAAGATTCAATTATCAAAACATTGATTCAATACTTCTAACTACAGACTTTATTAAGATTTCACCAGTTTTTTCGCTACTGTCCCTTTCAGTTCAGGATTCCACATTGCACTTAGTGTCATGCCTCCTTAGTCTTCTCCAATTTGTGACAGTTCTTCAGTCTTTCCTGACCTTGAAGAACACTAAATATTTTGTTGACTGTCCCTCAACTTGGGTCTGTCTGATGTCACCTCATGATTAGATTAAGGCTCTGACTTTTGGGGAAGAGCATCACAGAGGTTGTGATCATCTCAGTCCATCACGTAAGGGGGTGTATGGTGTTATGTGTTGTTACTGGTGAGGTCTACCACGATCACTTGATTAAGACGGTGTCCGTTGGGTTTCATCACTGTAAAGTCACTATCTTTCCTTTTGTAATTAATAAACATTTTAGAGAAGATTCATTGAGACTATACGTATTTGGTTTTCTCTTGAATGTTCACCCACTAGCTTTTGCATTTGCTGGTAGATCTTATTGCAGCAACCATTGTGGTGCTCCAATGGTGAGTTTTCATTTTCCCCATTCCTTCTACATTTATTTTACTTAAATTTTATTTTTAATTGACAAATAATAATTGCATATATTAATATATTAAATATTTACAGGGTACAATGTGATAAAAATGTTTACATTGTAGAATGAATAAATCTTGCTAACTAACAAATCCATCACATCATTAATTATAATTCCTCTCTAAGGAAAAGCTGTACCTTCTCTCCCTTTTATTTATTTATTTATTATAGTGCTATATTATATATTATCATGAATATTTTATTCTTAAGGTTATAATTCAATACTACTGTTACTTATTTTGATGCTCAAATGGTTTCAGCTTTGGCCATTAGGAGATAATTCATACTGGCTCCTGTGTCCTTTCAACATGTCCCCTTCTTTTTAATATTTTATTTTATTTTAAGCATTTCCTTATCTTTTGGCCCCAGATATTCTAGGCTTATTTTGTATTTTCCCTGCCCCCAGCCTTGAATCAACTGCTTCTCCAAGGAGCCTGGTTAGAGTGGTATTTAGAAACCAAGCCCAGGCCCTAGATGTGCTCATTGACTTGAAGTACCTACAGCTGCAAGTGACTTAGCCGGTACTCAAATGCAGGTCCTTTGAACTTGGAGCCAGGTGTTCTTTATTTTTCTTCACTATAATCAATAATCATAGATGTTCCAAGGACACCACCAATCAGAAATTTAATCCAACTTAAAACTGGATTTACAGGAAGCTGTCAAAACCCAGGAAAAAAATAGAGATGAGAGATTTTCTAATTTATCCCTGTGCCAGCAGGAGTTGGAGAAGGCTTCCTCTTCTCTATAATATTAGAAGCTATGTTAACAGCATCCTTAATAATTGGGATGGGAATAATTAGGATGTTTAGAGTAAATGTCAGAAATATACACCTGTATTTATTTTAGGAATCTATATTCATTTTAAGAATGCATGATGTGCTAAATAGACACATCTTGTCCTTTTCATGTGAAGGTGATACATGCTTCTATCCCCACAACACTAAGGCATGTACTCCAAGGTTTTACTCTAATAACGGTTTTGAGATTTCTTAATATATTCATATTCTCTTACCTGGGTTCCATGTGGCTCGAAATGTTTATACAACATAGGATTTGGGGTACAGTCTTTAACTATAGATCAGTTACTGACTCCCATGGAAATCAACTAGTCCTCAAAAGCTGAGTCCTCTATCTCTTATTTAACTAACCAATAACAGACCATGGATATATCTGAACACAGTACTAGAACTGCTATTGTTTTCTTTTCCATATTTTCAAAGTTGACTGACTGACCTATATCTTCCTGATAACAAAAACTATCACTACTATTATCACTAAATTACATAAATTATCAGTGCCCAAACATCCTTAGCAAAGGGACAATGTTTTAGGAATAATAGTGTCTTACACAGAGTAAGTAAGCTGACCCTGAAGATTACTGTCTAATGGGAACCAAGCACAATATAGAGAATTCGGTTGTTTGTTGGAATGAAATAGATCCAACATTAACATGCATATAAATCACCTGAGAAAACTGCTAAAATGCAGATTCTTATTCCATAGGTCTAGGCTTGGGCCTGAGATTCTGCGTTTCTAACAAGCTCTGAAGTGATGCTCATGCTGCTGGTCCCTAGACCACTCTCTGAGTAGCCAGAAAACGGAATAAAGCAGAGGCTGTGAAAAAGGTACAGAAGATGTTAAACGATTTGTCAGTGTTTACTGTTGCACAATGATTACAATTACTAAATACTTCCAGGATTTTTATTTAAATGACATAAAGACTAAACAGGAGAAATCATTAGGTAAACTAAGTAATTTTTTTCAAAAAGGAAAAAAGCAAACACTGAAACCCAGTCTTCATAGATAACAGAGGAACACATTAAAAAGATCCAGAAACATAAGAAATGGTAATATTTTCCAATAGTCAGGGAAATGCGAGTTAAATAGCTATAACTTTATATAACTGGAAATTATTCCAAGAATGAAATCCTTACACTGTTGGGAATATTAAAAGAACATTCTCATACATTGTTGGTGGGGGAAAAGAAAAGAGAAAACCAGTTTTTGAGCAAAGAAAAAAATAAATGATTTCTAGGAATCAACACAACCGAAGCAATTTTTAATCTCCAGCAGTGTGCTGTAATATCTAATTTATAATTTAAAAAATCCTCCTACAGAGCAGCAGATGGCTTTAGGGTTAAATTTATCCTCATTTCTAAAATTACCAGAATTCAGCTATCCAGCCTCTATGAAGAGTTACACATCCTTTGTAATTATTGTAATAGGAGCGCAGAAGACAATTATGAGGAAATGAAAGCTGACAAATAAAAGGTAGAAGAGTGTCAGAGAAGAAGCTGACCCATTGCACAAACTGAATACAGATCAGTGGACACTGACATCAATGCATACTTTGTTGCCCACCAGCAAGAAAAGGCCAGTTGCATAGTTCATTTCCACACATCAGTCATTCTCCCTATCTGACAGGAAGGCAAGGGAACAACATCACAGCTGAGGTGAAATGTGATCCTGCTGACCAGAGTGAGACATCTATTTGTCCAATCAGAGAGTTCAATGAGCTAAGAAACAAATAAATGATCTTGCTTAGTCCAAACGAAGTAAGGGGGTGAGGGGGAAGGGGGATGAGTAGAAGGGGGAAAGGAAGCCAAAGAAGGGAAAAGCAAAACCAAACTAAGCCCTTTTAGCTATCTTCCATATTCCAGGCTTAATGTGCTGGTGGTGCTAAGTAGGACTAAAGGATACTGGCAAAGTTTTCACTGCACTTGCTGATGTAAAGCTCTTTTTACATTTTACATAATGCTAGTGGCAGGAGGGTAACAAACGGAAGGCTTTCAATAATTATTTTTCCAATAAACCCTATCTTTGCCTCTCCCACCTTTTTTTTTTTTTTTTTTTTGAGACAGTGTCTCACTCTATTGCCCGGGCTGCAGAGTGCCGTGGCGTCAGCCTAGCTCACAGCAACCTCAAACTCCTGGGCTCAAGCGATCCTTCTGCCTCAGCCTCCTGAGTAGCTGGGACTACAGGCATGTGCCACCATGCCCGGCTAATTTTTTTTTTTTT